>JACEIK010003757.1:46442-65876 GCA_018107945.1 Datura stramonium | reverse complement strand
GTACGAGTCGTAGCATCCACTATAATAGGTGTGTACAGAAAGTAATGATCTTAGAGATATAGTATGATTCATACCTTCATGGTACGATTAGTACCATGTACTCGTAGGTCCCCAGGTAAGTTCCTAAAGTCTTATGCTACGAGTTCAAGGGATGATCCATAGGTCAAACCTATGACTTGTGGTACGAGTCAAGACAGGCTAAACCAATGAAATTGACCCGACTCGACCCCCATTTAAAAAAAATCTGCCCTAGCCTATTTAAACCAAAACCTTTCGGACTTCAACTCCCACGCAAACATAACTCTCAACCCAAGATTATCACCCACAATCCTCACACTCATAACTCAAGCTAAAATTGCTCAAACTCATATTTGTGCATGTGAATCTAAACGAGCTCTTTGAATTCTTACCCCAAAACTGAAGCAAGCTTAAAGTCGAGCAAGAACTTGAAAAAATCAAGTGAATGTGTTAAATTTGAAAATCTTGCTATGTGTAAATATAAAACACACTTTGATTCCTTAAAACCCATGAAAATAGGGAAGAGGAAGGTGATCAGTAGCTTGTTATGCTAATGTATTGAACATGAAGGAATTCAAAATGCTCAAACAATGAATCTTGATTGAAATAAGTGAGTTACGTGAAATATGTTTGAGGTTAACTGGGTCGGTATAAATAAGCAAAAATGTATACCTAGGATGGGAAATTCTGAGTACCCATCTAAGAACATGTTTACTTGAACAACTGAACCTAAAATAAGGTGAGGAGAGGCTTCACGAGCTGTCCTACGATTCATAGTCTAGTACTGCGACTCGTGTGATGGCTCGTTGGGACTTTCCCAAGACATTGAAAGTGAAAATCCTAGTACAGAACCTGGTACGATCCGTGGTATCCTACTATGAGTCATACTTGGTGATCGTACCATGAATCTGAAAGGGTCAAAATTCAAAAGTAACAGTACGACCCGTTAAACGAATCATAGAATCTAATCACGATTCGTAACTTGAGTCGTACAAAAATATAGAACATTAGAATTCTAAGGAAATCCTCATACGACTCCTAGTACGAACCGTACCAACCCGGTATAATTCATACCATGGAGTCGTACTAGAAGCACTAAATGTTACGAGTCTTAGTACGAATCATACCACCTAAGTACGATCCATACTGTAGACTTGTGGAAAATCTTAGAGGAAATTTTTCTTTCTTTATTTTTCTCAGTCATACATACTAACCTTTTTCTCCACAGGTACAATGATTTTCAAAAGGATATCAAAGAAGAAGCCCTAAGACAAGCAGGTTAGAGATGAAATAGCTACTCAGAGGGCATTGAGAGGAGCCCTCCGACTCTGATCAAGCAGGAAACACCCGTAGTGGTTCAATGGAGGAGTACCAAGTTGAGACCTCTGACACTGATGAGCCACAGACCATTAGGGCCTAGGGGAAGGTTCAAGATGAAGCTATAGTCGTTGCTCCCCAGTCTGAAAAGGGAGAAGGGGACCATCCCCAAGAGTTTGGGAGTGGCTCTAATGAGGAAGAAGGGTCTGAGGACACCTAATCCAGAGATGATAACAATGAGGCCAATGAGGAGGAAGGTGACCAAATTATGCCTTGGGAGAATCGCACTATTAGGTGGAGAGTGTCCGGTGCTCAAGAGATTTATGAGCAGGGTCTCTCTCTCACCTCAAAGAATCATCCAAGGCAGAGTATACAGAAAGAACCGCGGATCCTCACCAGTGCCTTGAATGAGGTTGAGGAAATGCAGTAGATTTTTAGCTTTTATGGATTCGAATGGATGGCTAGAACTCCAGAGAAATACAGCGGCGAGATGGTCTGGGAGTTCTACGCCAATTATTTGGCCACAATGGAGCAGAAAGCAAAAGATGGATAAAAATTGAAAGAACATCCCAAACTTGAGAGTGTGATGGTTCGGGGATAAGTAGTTGACATTTCTGAGCGAACCATTGCACGAATATTATATGGGCCATAGTTCAGAGCTCCGGAGACCACAACTATGTTCAAGTACCAAGTAGAAGCTCTGAAAAAGGTAAAGCAGTTGGATTTCGAAGAGAGGCAGAGCCAAGTGAAATGGATAGATGGGGTTCTAGCCTAGGACAAGGAGAAAGTTGATCGGGTGGCTAGTGGAAAGCAGGTCACTAAAGCCTCACTGAACTTCATAGCAAAGTCCTGCTAGACACTAGTCTGCCACAGGTTGGCACCGATGATCAATGACAACACTCTCAGCGCAGATAGAGCAGTTTTGGTGGTTTGTATCATGTCGAGATACACCATCAATATTATGAGGGTCAAAGCAGAGGATATTCGAGATCAGGTATGGAGTTGAGCACTACCATCCCATTCTCGAGTCTCTGTAATTCCTCGAAAGTACATATGATTAGACCCGAGATCAAAATTTGAAGTTGGCTGAAAATTTGGAGAAAACATCACAGGACGGGTGATGTAACGACTCGTGGTTGGGAACCACGGGTCGTTGTTAGCAGTCGTGGTGAGGGGAGACCTGGTGGAATCGGATGCAATGGGAGGAGTAATGACTCATTTCTTGAAATAATGAGTCGTTGTTTGTGCTCATGGGTAGCACTGGACCTTGGCAGTTGGGAAAGTAACGGGTCATCCAACAACCCATCATGAGTAATGACAAACCGTTGTCACCAGTCATTGTCTAGGTGGTCAGATTTCTAGTACATGTAACCGATCAAGACCATGACTCGTTGGAAGCAACCACGAGTCGTGGTGAGGCTCGTGGTAAGGAAGTTTAGGTTTGTGAAGGGGGCTGGCAACGGTCGACCTAACGACCCATCTTTTGAATCAACGACTCATCCTGTCGAGTCGTGGGAAGAATTCAAAAGTGGAAGTGAAGCAGTGGACCCAAAGACTGGATACCACGAGTTGTGGTTTCATGCAAGGACTCGTGGGATCAGTCATTGGTTCGCCCAGGACAGTTTTCAGGGAAATATTCATTAAGGGTATTTTCAACCTTTCTATGCTCTAAGGCCCTAAACTAGATCGTTTAATGTATTTTTCTGAGTATGATAAGATAGGCTAAGTCCCCCCCTAACCTATTCATTCTCATGCATGCAAGTTAAGAGAATTCTAAAGAGATCAAGCATAGATTCAAGCTCTTCCCTATTAATCCTCCATTGGACATTCAAGGAATCTTAGAATCTGATCTTATCCAGGTATGTAAGGTTACGAATGGGTGTCTTCGTTCGCACCCATGCCCATCCTCTATTAATTTACGGAAATCTATCAAAAATCTATCGGGGTTTTAATTCAAGTCTTGAGAAAATTTTATGATTAGCTAATGGGCTTATATGATTTATGAATCTCATCATAATTTATAGATTTTGATCAGGTTTTACAATTTATTTTACTTATAAAATTATTGATTTAGGTTTCTATTCAATTAAGCCTAATCACGCATGATTTATGATGAATTGATTTATGATCTTCTCTTTAAATATTGATATTTGCAAATCCAGCATGATTTATGATTTGAAATATGAAATTATTAAAATACCCAACATGATTTGATGATTTAAAAGTTATATGCATGATCTTCAAGTATGTATGGGCTTTATCATTTTTTGAACTAATGATGATGAAAAGCATGTTTGCAAGTCACCCAATGTTTACAAGTATGTTTTTGAATGAATTGAGTATTGTAAAGTATGATAAAGTATTTGGAAATGCTCACATGATGAATAATGATTATGGTTTATGAAATGAATTTCATGATTTATTGATTTATGATGTTGGCCGACTAAAGAGCCTATGATTCTTGGATAATCTTGTTTTATGGGGATCAATGAATGATGAATGATTTTTTAGCCATAAATCTTAATGAATGATGTTATTGATTTACGTATGAGTCTATTATGCATGTTTTTGGGAGCCGTATCTAGCACCGAGCAGCCCGACATTCAAAGGACTACGCCGGTGTCTCATAACTACGTGCCACCGTGGGTTTATTATGATATAATACAATGATAATGATCCCCTCTTTTTGTGAAATCACAAAATGCACGTCCCTCGCCTAGCAAGCCAGGGGCGACTCTGCCCACTTGAGTGAGATAGTGGGGCATCATGAAAGGCTCTACCATGATGGTGTCGGTTATGATGAGTCCTCCCATTGTTCCTCACGTTTTTATGCATTTTTATGTTCATGATATTGGCTCAAGTGATGATTTGATAAAGTTTCTCTTATGATTATGGAAAATGAATAATTTGCGAATGATTTGAAAACCTTGAGCCTTATGTTATATCACGATATTTATGATATGAGCATGATGTACTACTCTCATGATGATTTATGAGTCTCATGTATTCTAAATGTCCGTTTTACTTACCTTGCATACTTGGTACATTCCACTTACTGACCGCATACTTTATATGCTGTATCGTTTCATGATACAGGACTTGGCTCTCAGGCTCATCCTCATCCTTATCCTTACACCATCTCAGGATTTCTATTATTAGCTTAGTTGGTGAATCCTCATGTTCCAAGGGTCGTTTGGCTAGATGTTTATGTTATTCTATGTTACAGTACTTGGCCGTGTTAGTTGGGGGTGTTGTCCCATCAACTCATCTTATACAGTAGAGGCTTTCAGACAGTATGTAGTACTCAGCTTGCGCGTATTTCCAGTGATACCTTATGTTATGCTATGTTTTGTTATGTTTACGTTGCCTCTATGCCTTATGTTCAGTCTTCTACTTAAAGTGAATGAAGTTAGATGTATACTTATGCCATGGGTCGACTTGGGACCACTCGGGGTTCCTTGTCCTGTGTTACGATCCGTGTCTACGCTCGGGTCGTGACAGTCTCGTGTATAGGTTATGCGTGAAGGAAGGCCTTAAGGAAAAACTAGAGGTAGATCACGTGATTGGAGGCCAAAAGACTGTAGACATAGGCTTTATACGGGAAGACATGAACCCAGTTAGCCAGGTTTGACTTCCTTCTGCAGCCCTACTACCACGGGCATCCGGGGGAGAGCATGTTGATGCCCCCACTTCAGTGGAGCAGGGAGAGATGCTAGTTACAGAGGTCAGCCACACAGAGGCAACTCCTAGTACTTCCTCCACACCGCCATTGGCATGCCACGCTAGACCCCAGCTGGTTACACATCGGTCCCATAGGAGTTGCTCTAGAAAATGGCTAAGATGCTAATAGTGAACGAGAAGAAGGTCAACTCAATGATGGAAAATGTCAAGCCTTGGGTGAAGGTTGAGATTGATGAGGCTGTGAGATTGTTGCACGACTGGTTGGATAGTTTTGATCGCTGCCTCAATGAGCACCTGGCTGAGCCGATGGACACGAGCAGCCTTAGAGAGGAGTTGGGAGCTTTGCAGAGCCAAGTAACCAAGTTGTCGTCTAGTCAGTCGGCAATATTCTCATCCCCACCATCTCAGAGTTAGATGCTGAGCTCGACGAGGAGCTAGATTTGGATGCATACTAGGCTCCGACAGCGGCCGATGGAGGAAAAGGGAAAAAGAGTGTCTCAGAGGAGGTTGAAGATGAGTCCTCAAGAAAGAAAAGAAAAATAAAGGAGAAAAAGGAGCGCAAGCGAGTGAGAGTGTACAGTACGCAAACTCATGACGAGCAAATGTTAGAGTTGCATGAGCGAGCCAGAGGAGCGGGGAGCTCCACCACTGCCCCTGGAGAGCTTTTGGGTGGCAAGGACCCTTTGGGTGAGTCACATTCAGCCCGAGATGATATTGAGGTCGCTGAGGCGACTACTACTGGTGAGAGGGTGACCACTGCCCCAAGTGATGTCTCATTGAGTGTGTCGGCCACCGCTAGCGCCACTATTGTAGCGGAGCTACTGCCTCCAGAGGATGACAGGAGCGTTTAGAGCACCATGTCCCTTTCCTTATTCTTATATTTTATGATTCGGGAACGAAGCATGCTTTTTTAAAAAGGGGTTGTACTTGTATTTTTTGGGGTTTTGAATTTCGTCCGAGGATTTTTTTTGCCATGTTTCTTTTCCCTCGGACATGCTATCTAGTAGAACCGGCATGTTTAGGATTTTGTTTTGTGTTTTGTTTAGCTAGAAGTAGTTAGGAGTAACTTACAGCCAATAAATTCACATGTTTTAAAATGTTGAAAAAATGACCTTGTCTGAAAATTTTTGGTTATCTAGCTGTGTATGTTAACTGCAATGTATGATTTCCATGGATCTTTTATGGAATTTAGTCTATTAGCATGTGTAATTATAGCTTAACTGTGCATGAACTGGATAAGTAGAATAAATGCAAACCTGTACCGTGAGTAAGTAAGGATTTATACTCAATTCAATACTGCATTGAGGATCTAGAACTTGCCCGATTGGTATTTAAATAGGTAATAGGATAGTCGGTAGGAAAGGATCATAAGTTGTTGTTGATTTTCGCCATTTTAGCTTAAATTACCCAACCAAATAAAAGTGAATCCCTTAATTCTAACTTTGAGCCTAAAATTGACCATTTTTCTTTAATTACCCATTCACCTTTCCCATTGTTTATAATGAACCTATTTGTCCCTAGAACCTCCTTAGACATAGTGAACCTCGACTTAGGCAAAATGCCTAAGTTGAGGGTGTCTATAGTAGGGGTGCGTAAACTGTGAGGAGGTGGAAAAGTAAGAAAAGAAAATAAAAAAAGTGGGGTGTAGTATGGAAAAAAATGAATAGAACAAGAGCTGAAAAGAAAAAGAACAGAAAAAAAAGATGAGAAAAATACACCATACTCACACATTGCATTTGAAAAGGGAGAAAGGGGAGGAAAAACGTGAAAAGTGAAAAAAGGGGTATCAAGTGAAAGTGAATCCAAGTATATAGTGACAAGGAGGGTTTAGTCACTAAATTTCATATTTACCATACTCAGTCCGAAGCCTACATTACAAGCCGATAAAGTCCTATAGTGATCCTAGCCTAACTGTCCAAAAAGCCAAAGTAGAGAAAATAAGGGAAAGCCTATGGTATCCGATGTGCAGTATTTGGAACTTTGTTGTGAGAATGAGAGTCTTACTTGCTTAGTCCCAAGTTTCATATTTCTATGCATCTGTGAGTTTTGGGGACTTCATTTGTTTTGAGGATACTTTATTTGTATTATATTCTGCCAATTATCTATATGAGTAGCACAAGTGATAGCTTGATTCTCTGCTAATAGTTAGATGTCATGTCTTGATCCCTGTATATCACGAGTTGTAGTTGCATGAGTGCATAACTGACTTGGTTTAAATGAAAAAGGGGGTCAAAAGCTGATTGTGGTTTCTGTGCATATTTTGGTTATGTTGGCTATAGGTCTTCTAGTTTACTTTCAAGTTAAGCGTCATTTTATAGTTTTGTTTTGTTTACCTGAGGACATGCAAAAATATTAAGTTGAGATTATTGATATGCTATGGGTCTACAACACTTCCGACGCTTAAAATTGATGAAATAAGCATGGACTTAGATATGTTTATACATATATGATGCACTTTTACTTTGTTTTCAGGAAAATTAGGTGTTGGAGTTGAAATGTACAAAAGTAATGAAAAAATGCAGAAAAAGGGCTAATTATGGACCTCAGTACAAGCTGTACCATCCTAGTACGAGCCGTACTGAGAATCATGGAAAAATCCAGAAGATGTGCTGAACCAAAGAGTCAAAGTACGACTCTTGGTATGAGCCATACCAACGCAGTCATGATAAAGTTTAGAGCAAATTACACTGAGTCAGTCTCCTAGTACAGGTAGCAACCACGAGTCATGTTATCTACCTACAACCTAGACCAAGGATCCATGGTGAACTTTAGAAATTGAAGAAAGGCAGAACTCAAGGTACGACAAGAAGTCACGAGTTGTAGGATGAAGGTACGAGCCGTACCAAGCTACTCGTGGAAATAATCAGAGGATACCAAAAGTTTCAAATTCAGCCCATGACAAAACAGTACGACTCATAGGTTTATGGTATGAGTCCTACCAGCTTCAAACACTTAGTAAAAATCAAAAGAGCCAACCAATGTACGAGTGAAGGTATAACTCGTACAATCATGGTACGGGTCGTAGGTGAAGTTGGCAGCAGTTTAGGTAGTTTCCCTGTTAATTTAGGAAAAATTTCTGATTATTTGTATAAATATTTTTTTAGGTTATTTTTGTTAAAATAGAGAGGAGAGGAACATAATATGATTCTTGGGAGAGGTTTTTTGACTTTTGGGATACATGAGAGCAACTTTTGGGAGATTTCTTTCTTTGATTCTTCCATTATTCTTGAATTGTTCTTCATTAATTTTTGTAATAATCAGGTGGATTTTCTTCCAATACTCTTTGTAAGTTCTAAATTATGTATTTGTTGATGAATGCATATAATTCTCTTACAATCATGAGAGGCTAAAACCTCCACAACTAGGGTTGTGGAAACCATGGTGAATTAACAAATTAGGGTTTACACAAAGTAATTCTAAACCAATGCTAATGCTTGTATTGTATTCTCTTCGTCTTTAATGTTTCATGGTGGAGTGCAACATTAGGAATTGGCCAAATTCTTTACTTGCTTGAATCTAGAGAAGTAGAGATTAGAAAAAGAGAATTACAACAAATCCTTGAACTTTATGGTTTATTGTATGACTTGAGTTGCGGTCGCATGAAGTTAATTTGGAACAAATTGATAACAGTTGAAGTGAAATGACTCATGAGACCTAATCCGGTGATTGAGTATAGTTATCCAATAGAGACAAACCAATCGTTTGAATAAACCCTAATTATTAGTTCTACAAGTAAGCATTGAGAGAGATCACAAGTGTAAAACTCGAAGTAGTTATAAATTCATGGGGACACTTCCCTAGTTATTTGCATTAACTTGATAAACAATAATAAAATCCCAACATTGTTATGTATTTGCCCCTTTAGGAAATAATAGACTTAAAAGCTTAAATATTAGTGTTATTCTATATCTTTACCTTATTTCCTGTGGGATCAACCCCAACTTAGTTGGGTTCTTTATTGACAAGTATGTGTCATACTTTTACAGGAGTGTGATTTTGAGTGTTATCGGTCGAGTTGATCGTGAATTTACAGAGGTGTTCCTAGATGATCTACTTGGAGTCCCTCCCGAGCGGAGATTTACTTTGGGATAGACCTCCTTCCTGATACACAACCCATTCCTTCTTACAGAATGACTCCAATTGAGCTTAAGGAATTGAAAGAATAGTTGAAGGCTTAATGTTTGTTTGAGAAAGATTGTCTTTCTTATTTGGATTATATCTATGATACTAGTGTTGGTGGATGCAACCACCTTTGGAGTTCATACTTGTGGTATGTGAGTTTTCAAATATTTTTCTGATAGATCTTCTAGGTGTTCCACCTAACTGTGATATCAAATTTGCATTGACATGGAGCCGGGCACTCAACTCATGTTTATTCCACCGTATTAGATTGATCTAGTAGAGTTGATGGAATTAAAGTCAATATATCAGAATATATTAAGGTATTTATTATACCCAGCGTCTCCCTTCAGGATGCTTCAGTATTATTTGTGAAGAAGAAGAACGACTCTATGATAATGTGCATTGACTACCAGCAATTGAATAAGGTAACCATTAAGAATAAATGCCCTATACTGTATACTGATGATTTGTATGATCAACTTCATGGTACTTCTGTATTTTATAATATTGATTTGAGGTCTGGCTATCATCAGTAGAGGATTAGGGTGGATGTCCCTAAGAAGGCTCTCAAGACTCGTTATAGTCGTTATCAGTTTCTGGTCATGTCCTTTAGGTTGAGAAATGCACTAACAACATTTATGGAGTTGAGGAATGATGTATTTCAGACCCCTACATGGATTTCTTTGTTATTGTTTTTTATTCATTACATTATGATTTATTCTCATAGCAGGTAGGATAATGAGAGGCATTTGACGATTGCACTTCAGAGTCTGAAGGATTAGAATTAAGTTGTATGCCAAGTTCTTGAAGTGTGAGTTGTGGTCTAGTTCAGTGGCATTTCCGGGTCATGTGGTGACTATAGAGGGCATTATGATAGAACCTAAGAAGATAGAGGTAGTTCGGGATTAGTCAAGACCCACCTTAGTTGTCACGTCCCAAATTACCCTCTGGAAGTGATTGGCACCTAGCACACACCACCGATCAGGTGAACCCAACTTTCGTACATTAACCATTAATTAGCAATATTAATAAATTAGATATGAATTAAAATAATATGATAATTAATTACAAATAATTCAAATATCAAATTATTAATTTAAACCAAAATACCACACTGGACCATGGAGCATCTAAGTGAACTACAAAAGACTCTGATGTGTAAACCCAACAAGAAAACATTGTTAAATAAATAATAAAGACTCTTTTGGAAGCCTCCACGAACAATGTGGTGGCTCACCTTAACAAAACTAGATCAACTCCAACACACTCGTCAGCTACTAACTCCATCTTCACCAATAGTATCTGCATGGACATGCAGATAAGGAGTGAGTTATAAGAAAATATAACTCAATAAGATCCTCGACCCACCACAATAAGTGTTAGAAAATATAAACACACCACAAGCATAGAAATATTATCTGCAGAAATTATATTGTAATAAAAGTTTCAACAAAGGTAAAACATTTATTTATCAAGAATACTACATACCTCAATACAATTTATGCTAGTTCTTGTCATAAATGACAGTTACAATGATTAACCAACACCACGAGTCTATGACAGCATAAGCAAAGAGTCAAACATATTAGGAAGCATACACAATGCTCAATATTATCAAGAAATATACACAATGCCCAATACTGTCAAGAAGTCTACACAATGCCCAAATATATTAGGAAGCATACACAATTCTCTGTATTGTCAAGAAGCATACAAAATGCCCAATACTACCAAGAAGCATACAAAATCCCAGTGATATCAAGAAGCATACACAATCCCAGTGATATCAAGAAGCATACACAATGCCCCACCTCTATAGTTCACAACCGTATCACTCCACAAAATAAATTTATAAAGAGAGTCTTTGTATCCTTAAACATAAAGTATATGTTACACCTCGTAAGTTCTTGACACTTAGTTGGCCTATTCGTATGTTGGTTAAGAGTTTTAGAATGTCATACGTGCGAGAAAAGGGCCCGGGGAGAGACCGGACAAGCGCCAAGTCGGAGCGTCGCAAGGGTTATACGTGCGAGAAAAGGCCCGGGGAAAATTGGACAAGCGCCAAGTCCTGACTGCCGCAAGGCAAGTGCGACTTATAAATCACATTCAACAAATGCGTACTTATAAATCGCATTCGACAAATGCAACTTATAAACTCACATTCGACAAATGCGACTTAAAGGCCCTAAGTATATAAGGCCCTTAATTTCTCGCTTTAAATCATTTTCCTTCATATAATTTCCAAGAAATGAATAGAAACAAAGAGGGGAAACGAAGGGTTTGATGCTAAATTTCCCTTCCGTTTTTACGCTCGTAAACAGTCCAAACTCAAATTAACTTCGGTAGCTGGCATAAAGTCAAGTAGGAGACAAGGAGTTGGTTTTTATAAATTCCGGCCGGCGAATTGTCGTCACGCCAAGCCAAGGTAAGTGGAATTGTTCAAACTTAGTGTTAATATACTCCCAAAATTAAAGTTGAGTATTTCTCCCTTCTAGACTTCCGAGAAACATCGAGTTTTCGGGTCGTTTGATAAGTCGAAGAAAGGCAAGAGGTATATCCATAAGTATGGTTTCTTTCCAAAATAATAGTAGAATTAATTCTATTCTTTGTGAATATGAATACAGCTAGAGAAATAGCCGAATACTAGCCGAGATACGCCGCTAATCAGAAAGTCGGCAGCTGAGGTATGTAGTTAGTTTCTTTCGCAAACTAGTAGTTCCAAAAGATAGTAAATAGTACAAATTCTAGTAAATAATGTTTTAGATGCTGTATATTATATTTAGTATGAGTTCGTAGTTATTAGAATTATTATACAAACTGTTCAACATGAAACTCAGAAACAAGATATCACCACGTAATATTCAAATATTATTTCAGATTTAGTATATTTCAAGACGTATTTAAGCATATTTCAAGATCGCATTCAAGATATTTCGTATGGATTCGTAACATTAGAATACTCTAATATAAATATTATTATCGATTCAAGATATATATATTACATGGGTTATTGCTATTTGTGTGACAGCACGATTGCCTCCGCTGGGAACCCCTGCAGCTTCCTGACCACCCCGGTTGGCACTGTCGACTCGCCCGCCGCAGGGTGAGGATACGTCGCTCTACTTGGAGGGCGCCGTCTCGTTATCGATTTATGGATGCAGATTCCTCTATAGCAGGCTGACAGATTTATACCACACCCCCGTCGAGCATTTATGCCTGGGGTGCAGACACTGATTACAGATTTCAGATTAGACGCATTTCAGAGTCTCGAAATCGATACAACTATAGTCGTGGGCCCAACGAGCCCAAGCCGATATCCAAATACTGATGCCTAGCAGTTACTAGGTGGATGGTGCTAATCTAGGCAGGCTATATGATTGTGGTGTTTCGGCTGGTACCTTTACGGCGATAGTGGGCCGGTATGTCTTGTATGCTATGTTGTGTTAGTTATTAATAGATAGAAAGTAGACTATAAGTGTATCGTGTGACTTCTACTCCTTCGGTAAAGTTATGCTCTTTCGCCGCCTCGCCCATCTCCTACGACTTCAAGATTCATCAAGATATTGTTTGCTTTCGCTATTTTTAGTTATTGCTTTGCATACTCCACCAAAGGGTACCGACGCCCGTTTTGGGGCGCCGCATTACTTGCCTAGCAGATACTCATAGACGAGGAGCAGATCCCTCGTAGTTCCAAAAATTTCCAGCCAGACAGAGTCTTCAAATCCTATCATCCGGAGTTTCGATAAATGCAGTGCCATTTCCTTTTTTGTTTGTATTAAGGCAGGCGCGGGCCCCGCCCGACCATCTTATTATTCTTTGAGGCTTGCGGATTGTATATTTGTGTGGTTAGTTGTACCGATCGTGTGGGTCGTGTGTATATTTTTAGTTTGTGACACATGTCAGTTAGCTGGGGACTTGTTCAAGAGTCGCTGGCAATCTTGTCGGTCACATATCAATTTAGCTTTTATTCTACTTTTCATGATAACTAGTCAAGATGGTGGCTTTGTCGGCCCGCATAGGTTCCCTGTATGTTAAGTTGTTCTCGTAGTTATTATATTCCTGTTGTGTGGCTATAGGCCCACGAGCGGCCTGAGGCCGTATTTACGGCTGCTATATAGCCCGTTGTTTTCATAAACTGCACTAGAGCTACCGGCACCGGCTTAGGCTCCTGGGTGAGTCCGGCCAGCCTCCAGTCCTAGTAGGGCACTGTGTGCCACCATGCTCCCAAGGCGGGGCGTGACAAACTTTTGTATCAGAGCAGTCGTATCCTGTGTGAGTCCAAGTCGTGCTGGCAGAGTCTTGTCTATTGATTGTTGTGCACCACATACCACAGGCAGGAGGTTGCAAGGCATGATAGGTTGTTACTCTTTTCTTCATATTCACCATGCCATAGATAACACAAAGATAGGGTTGAGTCCCTAAACCTTATTATACTCTTTGTTTACGTATTAAAATGTCGATCACCACATCCTATCGCAAGCGTAAGATTGGACATAGCGCTAGAGAGGGCACCGCCAACAGATGCCTCACTTAGAATCACTGATTCGAGGGCGATACAGAGGCATTGTCCCGACTCTCTCGTGAGGTCTCCACCCCCATCGTAGCCACTGACGACACCACCTCGTGACAGCTTTCCTATACTTTACAATCTGATTCACTGCGAGGTCGAGTGCAAAGAGTTATGTTACGAAATGATGGCTACTCGCGCTCAATGCCACCTAAGGCCAAGTGTAATCATTAGGCGGGCTCGGTAGTTCGGTCCGAGAATTCCCCGGCACTAGGTCCTCATGGTTTACTGAGACAGATCAAACCAGGGACCCTGTACTGGCGGACTGCATGTAGAGGATTTTCCTGTACGATGTTACATCTACGTAGGTCATGAATTGGGCGTATTCCAACCGGGGATATTGTTTGTTAGTGTACGAGTTGTGGGAAAGGTCTTTATGAGAGATGTTGCCTCTCCAACCTGTCCATCTTTTCGAGAGGCCTTCCTAGACCGTTATCTACCACGAGAGATCCCACAAGCCCGATGACTGTTTTACACCGAGCAGTGGAGCGATGAGTGTTCCGAGAATACGCTCTGCACTTGATTTTTTGGCCCGATATGCTCCAAATTTTTGTAGACACCGTGCCATTCGTAGTCCACTGGGCTTTATTATGGGGCCGAACCCAGTATATTGAGGCTCAGAGACACATTTTATGGAAGATATAGACATTGCTCTGGTACAAAGCTTTTTGCTCGACTATTGAGGGACTCGTGACAAATGGCAACAGGATACAGCGTACTAATGCTTAGGAACAAAGACCATAGGGACAGTCGACGAGTTACACGAGGAGATTCGGAGAGGGCCTTGGCCGCTTGTCAGACAGGCCACTTAGACCCCCGCCTTTATCACAAGAGCGTATGTGGTAGATTCGAACTGCCGGTACGCTAGAGTCCGGCGGAAGTTCTTGAATAGTAGATTCACCCCAGAGGAGGGAAGAACAAAGCAAGTATACACCTCCACTTTGCCCTATTTGTAGTCAGACGTCACTTGAGCTTGGTGCATATGGCTCCATTGTGGTGTTATATGCTATTGTGAGGGTTATGATTTGCAGATTGTCCATCCAGTGGATCGTAGACCGTAGATAGATATGATAGTGGCATCGCAGGTCGCAAGCTCCAAGAGTCTCCGTAGGGCGCAGTCTCTGCCAAGAAGCGAGTGTCGAGGCGTATTGTGGCCTCTAGTTTAGGTGTGCGGGCCCAAGTCGTACCTACGCATTACGTGGAGACAGGATTCGAGGCATCTCCCGCATGTTGTGACTGTGTATGATGACTATTTGCTCTCACACCGCTTTTATGTATTAATCGATCCGGGATCTACCCTATTCTATGTTACCCATTTAGTGGCTCGAAAGTTTAGTATTGTACCAGAATTACTGCAACCCTTTTGAGTATCTACACTGTCTACTCTATCATAGCTAATGGTCTATCGAGGGTGCATGTGCAGAGGTTGCTAGCTGCCGACCACAAAAAATTTGGTAGAGTTAGAAATGGTTGATTTTTATGCCATTATGGGTATGGATTGGTTAGCTCCATGCTATGCCAATGTAGAATGCCGGACCAAGACGTCCGATTCCACTTTCTGGGGGAGGCAGCACGAGAGTGGAAAGGCAAAGATGCCACGCCAAAAGGCAGGTTTATTTCCTCATCTTCAGCGAGAAAGCTGATAGCCGTGGGGTATTCTACCACATTGTCGAGTTCAGATGTTCAGTAGAGCTACCTCCAGTCTGTTCCGTTGGTTAATGAATTCCTTGATGGCTTCCGTGATGAGCTACCTAGTATTCCCCGTAAAGGGAAAAAGACTTTGCAATTGATTTATTACCGGACCTCCAAATCCCATATTAATTCCTCCTCTATCGTACGGCTCCTGCCGAACTTAGAGAACTAAAGGAGCAGTTGAAAGATTTGTTAGACGAGGGATTTATCAAAGCCGACTACTTCACCTTGGGGTGCGCGCTCGTTTTTAAGAAAGAAGGATGGTTCCCTTCGTACGTGTATAGACTATCGACAACCGAATAAAGTTATCGTCAAGAATAAATACCCTTCCAGGATAGATGATCTCGTTTGATCGCCATGTGGAGCTTGATATTTATCCAAAATTGACTTATAAGGTTCAGATATCATCAGGTTCGGTTCGTGAAAGGGACATTCCAAAGACTCGCCTTCAGGACCAGATACGCCCATTTTGAATTCTTAGTCATGTCCTTCGGGTCAAGAATGCTCCACTCGTTTACGGACTCGATGAACCGTATTTTCAGGCCATACCAACTTGTTCTCGTGATAGCGTTATTGACGGATATTATGGTGTATTCTCACTCAGAGGCAAACCATCAGATCATTTGCGACAACGTGCTCCGTATTCTCGTGTGGACCGTCGCCTATATGCCAAGTTTCGAAATGTAATTCACTCCACCCGTAGCCTTTTCGGGTCATATCGTGTCGGATACCGGTATACATGTAGATACCTAGAAAATAGAAGCAGTAAAGCATGGACCAAACCTACCACTCGATCGAGGTACGCAGCTTTCCCTGGGTTAGCAGGGTACTCACGAGGTTTTTAAGGATTTACACCTTAGAAGAACTCTAACTAAACTAATACAGTAAGGCAAGAAATTTCAAGACCGAGGCATGTGAGCAGAGCTTCTAGGAATTAAACACGTTTAACATCATCTCCAGTGTTAGCATTGCCGAAGGTATAGAAAGTTATGCAATTTACGGTATTGGGTGTTAAGCTAGGGATGTGTGTTGATGCAAAGGAGGAACCAAAGTAATTGCTTATGCTTCCTGCATACCAGAAAACATGAAAAGAATTATCCTACCCATGACCAGGAATTGTCTGCTGATTCACGCCTTGAAGATAGAGACATTACTTGTATGGCGTCCACGGATATTTTCACCGATCATAAGAGCCTGGGCGTATATCTTCACCAGAAAGAAATCAACTTGCAGCTAGCCGTCGCTGTTGGGAATATGGAAAGCATTATGATGTGGAATATTCGTATCACCAGTTAAGGGCCAATGTGGTGGCACACGCCTAGCCGTAAGTCTATGGGGAGTTTGGCATACTTATAGCCTATGCAGCGGGAATTAGCCTCGGGAATTGCATCATTTGGCTATTTAGTCGTTCGTGTAGCGTAAATCGTAGGACAATCTGAAAGTAATCCAAAACACCGCAGTGTCGTGTTTATTCGTGGAAGTAAAGGAACGGCAAGGTGAAGATCCTAGCCTGAACAAATTTTAGAAACGTAGTTCATAAGGAGAGGTGATAGATTTTCGTATAATCGAGGATGGGATATTGCGATATAAAGATGCCTTTGTGTTCCAAACGCTAGTGTGGCTTTGCCATTACGGGCCAGGTACATTATGCCCGTTATTTTCTCCACCCGTGCTCCACGAAATTGTACCACGATATAAAAGAATTCCACTGGGTGGCCAGAATGAAGAAGGGGATAGTAGAATTCGTAGCTTAGCATCCCAACGCGGAGGGTAAAAGCTGAACATCGTAAAACTAGGCGGACCGACTCGTGATAACAGGCTCTATGGAAATGGAAAGTAGTAAATATGGATTTTGTAGCAGGATTACACCTACACTGTGCGTAGATATGATTCGATCTGGGTGATTGTTGACAGACCGACAAAATCAGCTCATTTTCTACCAGTAAGTGGCCACTTTTCCACCGAGGATTATGCCGAGCCGTATATCGAGAAATAGTCGTTGCATGGTGTTCCAGCAATCCATTATTTTCGATAGAGGGGCGCAATGGGCACTAAATTCGGCAATCATTTCAGAGAGGCTTTGGGACGTAGGTTAACCTCGAGCACGCCTTTCATCCTCGTACGCATGGGCAGGAAGAACGCACCATTCAAACGCCGAGATATGTTGCGAGCATGTGTGTTGGATTTCAGAGGTAACCGGGATGAACATTTACCACTCATTGAGTTCTCCTATAATAATGGCTTACCATTCGCCTATTCGTATGGCGCCTTATGAGGCACATTATATGGGCGAAAGTGCAGATCTCCAATTGGTTGTTTGAGGTAGGAGAATCAAAGATTGATTGGGCCAGACATCATTCATCAATGCAGAAAAAGTAAAGCTTATCGTAGAACATTTACCGAATGTCGCAGCCGTTAGAAATCGTATGCCGACGTACGGCGCAGAAACTTGGAATTTAATGTGGGTGATTGGGTGTTTCAAAGTCTCACAGTTTCGCTGATGAAGGGTGTAATGAGATTTGGCAAGAAAGGCAAGCTCAGCCCGAGGTTTGTTGGGCCTTATCAGATTCGCCGAAGAATAGGCCAAGTGCCATATGAGTTAGACTTACCTCCAGAGTTAGAATCTGTCCACCCAATTTTCCATGTATCAATGCTGAGAAAGTGCATACGAGATCCCTCCAGAATTGTCCCAGTCCAAGATGTTCAGGTTACAGAGGAGTTGGCCTATGAATAAGTTCTAGTAACCATACTAGACCGGCAGATCCGCAAATTAAGAACTAAATATGTTGCTTCTGTCAAAGTATTATGGCGTAACAGGAACCGAGAGGAAATGACTTGGAAAGCAGAAGAAGATATGAAAGCCATATACCCTTAGTTATTTCAGACTTAGTTAGTCAGAGGTATGTTGATATTGCTGTTTTATGAGTTGCTTTATATTCATGTGTATGAGTGAGATGTTGACTTCAGTTTATTNAGAGGTATGTTGATATTGCTGTTTTATGAGTTGCTTTATATTCATGTGTATGAGTGAGATGTTGACTTCAGTTTATTATGTAATGGATGCTATAGTATTACATGGAGTGCCTGTATTGGACTTTTCTGCGTTTCAAGATTTTTGAGATAGTCCATATTACAGGGGAAACTCTGCTGAATTTTTTCCAGAAAAGGTAGAGAAAGTTAAAATTTCTATAAACGGAAGTTAACATTCGAGGAAGAATGTTCTTAAGGGAGGAAGGATGTTACACCCCGCAAGTTCTTGACACTTAGTTGGCCTATTTGTATGTTGGTTAAGAGTTTTAGAATGCCATAGGTGCGAGAAAAGGGCCCGGAAAGAGACCGGACAAGCGCCAAGTCGAAGTGTCACAAGGCAAATGCGACTTATAAATCACATTCGACAAATGCGACTTATAAATCGCATTTGATAAATGCGACTTAAAGGCCCCAAGTATATAAGGCTCCCACTTCATTTTAAATCATTTTCCCTTCATATAATTTCCAGTAAACAAATAGAAACAGAGGGGAACGAAGGGTTTGATTAAATTTCCTTCTGTTTACGCCGTCAAACGCAGTCCAAACTCAAATTAACTTCAGGTAGCGAAGTATAAAGCTGCAGGGAGCATTCCTGCGGAGTTAGTTTCGCGAAATTCAGCCGGAGAATCGTCGTGACGCCGAGCCAAGGTAAGTGGAATTTCTCCAAACTAGTGTTAATATACTCCCAGCATTAAAGTGAGTATTTTCCCCTTCTAGACTTCTGAGAAATAGCGAGTTTTCAACCGTTCTTTGATAAGTCGAAGAATAGGCAGTAGGTATATCTATAAGTATGGTTTCTTTCTAAAATAATAGTAGAATTAATTCTATTCTTTCATGAATATGAATACAGTTTGGAGAAATAGCTGAATACTAGCCGAGCTACGCCAGTTAATTAGAAAGTCGGCAATTGAGGTATGTAAAGCCAGTTTCTTTCGGCAAGCTAGTAGTTCCAGTATAGCAAAATAGTATAAATTCCAGTAGAATGTTTCAGAAGACGTATATTATAT
>JACEIK010003757.1:14749-32602 GCA_018107945.1 Datura stramonium | reverse complement strand
GGAGAACGGGGAAGAAGATTATAATGCGAGAAATCAAATTGTCACCAATAAGATAATATTGAAATAGTCAATCAATTAAACTACTAAGATTCCTCTAAAAATAAGATAATATTTAATTATTGTATAACATTATAGAGTATAACTACCCAAGTGTAATACCGAATCATGTGTGAAGTATTCCTGAAGATAATGAAACATATTCCAAGAATAATAACGGATAACTCATGTTCTATGTGCCTTCATGGCTCACCTATTTATGTGTTATCTGCTCTCAAGACTCATATGATCATATGTATGTGCTTCACAACTCATTTGCTTATGTGTACTTGTAGCCTACTTGTCTCACTTGCTTACTGTCATGTGCTCTCATATTTCACTTGCTCACATGTCATAATTCACTTGATCACGTGTTGTAGTTCACTTATTCATATGTCATATGGCCCTTTCATATGCCCCCTGTGGTTCACTTGATTATGTGTTACATGATAAATAGCTCACTTGATTATGTGTTATTAGACTCCTAGTATATATGGCCAACATACATTATTAGGCCCCAGCGTAACCATATATGTTCTTAAGCCTCCTAAGTGGCTATACTACATTTGATAAGCCCCTCTATACTATATTTGATAAGTTCTTAGAGTGGCTATAATAGATTTGATAAGCCCCAAATGTGGCTATATTATATTTGATATCGTGCACTAACACGAAGCCTTCTAGTGTGGCTATACTGTATTTGATATCGTGCATTGACACGAAGCCCCAAGTGTGGCTATACTATATTAGATACCGTACATTGCATGAAGTCCCTAGTGTGCTATATTATATTTGATATTGTGTATTGCATGAAGCCTCCGGTGTGGCTATACTATATTTGATACCATGCATTGACATGTAAGTTCCAGTGTGGTTATATCAACTATTCGATATTGTGCATTGATCTTAATGCATTGCTTTTGAGCAGTCTTACTATTCGGGAGGAAAAATAATTGTTATAGATCGTAATGCATTGCCTTTGAGCAACCTTACCTTTCGGAATGAAGAGTAGCCATCGTGAGTTGATTCTCCAGTGCGTCCCTTGCAATAAGCCGGAGTATTCAGGAGGAAAAATTATCATTGTGGGTTGGTAGCCTGGTGCATGCTTTCGAGAACTATTTGGTGTTTCCTTTGCTGACATGTTAATAATCATTTAACTTGATTTTGGCCTAAGTTGACCCAACGTGATTTTTCAAACATAATGAACTGAAACTTCTCGACTACCAAAGAAAGAAATCTGTGAATACATTACCAAAAAGAATAGTACCGTAAGTGAGACCAAATCAATCAGTTTTAACAAACCAACATCATTTTAAAAACTGTAACTGCCATACATATGCACATAATGGAGAAAAGATGAGATTACAAAGTCATGATAATTTCTAGAATCAAATTTGTAACTGATATAGATCTGACAAATTCCAATTAGTTAACAATCAATTCTCAAACTATACAAGAACAGGAGCAGATTCTGCTTCTCTCACATAAAGCGATAAACCTATTTCTACTCTTCGTTGGTTTCATTTAATTATTTTCATTTATCCCTCTTCAATAGTTAGTATATACAGAATTTGCAACTGCAACAAGTAATAACAAAATGTTGGACTACTTCAATAGCCCCTAAACTTCAGTCCATATATACATATAAAGCAATTCCTGCCATTATTAGGTGGGAGCTGTGGAAGTGGAGGAATTCAAGAAATCTTGGAAGAGACACTACCTATAACAGGATGCCATACTAAATGCAATTGACAATCAGTTAACTTTTCAGACTCATCTAACCTTGGTTAACGAAAATTCCCCCAGACTGTCCCTCATTAATATTATTACTTGGCAATTAGAAACCAAAACTACATTACTGTATAGTAAGGTGGGGTAGGACAGAGAGGGAAAATCAAATGCAATACTAATGGTGCAAGTCAAGACAATCTAGGAAGAAGCTCTTGTGACTTTTGTTTGAGGGATGATAGAGGTGATCTCACTTATGCACAAGCAAGGCAGATAGGGGTTACAACTAATAAGGAATCAAATACGATAGCAATCTAGGAAGCACCGAAGTACTGCACTAGACATGGCTTACAGAATGTTAGCTTAGAAACAAATTCTTTGGTACTCAAGAACATTCTGCAAGATATGGAAAAATCCCTTGGAAAATTATTGACAGGTTGGAAGAGATTAAGAGGTAGTGAAACAGGTACAGATAGATGTCACACATATATACACAGAAGGAAATTTCTTGACAGACTATCTAACCAATTTATCATTTGAGAATGAAGGTCTGTTTCAATTTCACAATTTTTGGAAAGAAAGATTCTGAACATGGATAAATCACAAATACCAGCAATCAGAGTGAGAACCAAAAAGATACAACAAAACTAATTCATGCACGGAGAGGGGAAAATATTCAACTCAAAAGGACAAGCAATGCAACATAATACAACTTAGAAGAAGATATACAACAACTATACTCACACTACATCAAAAATCCCAAATCTTTACAACTCACACAAATTGAAAACAACATAAAGTACAGAAGTCCATATGAACACCAGGAGCCACGGCCTTGAAAATTTGGCCAACACGAAGCCGAAACCTTAGAGCTGCAAATCCAACTCCTTTATGTTGTTACCTTGCCAAAAAAAAAAAAGGAAAGATACTCAGATTATTAAAAGGAAATAAATAAAATCAATGTTTACACGTTAATGGGTCAGAAGAGGGGTTATCAACAAGGCAGACACCGTTGTGATCTGGGTTTGAAAAGGAAATTGGTAGGAGAAGATGGTGTTCTACTTGACACAGATTCTGCAGCAAAGATTGAGGTGTAGGTTTGGAGAGATCTGGAGATTACACACAGAGAAATGGAGCTTTCGCGGTGTTTCTACAACATTCTAGATAAGATTGATTTTCTTTTAGGTTAGTGTAGCTTTTAGTTTATTTTCCTTTTGGACTGGATCGTTTTATGGTTTAGGTCATTTTGTTAGATTTTGTTGGGCTTTATGGATAAATATATAAAAAGATAAAATCCCCCATGTGACCATTCTGCCAAAAATAAAAAATAAAAAATAGACAGTATATGCAAGGAAAAGTGATCAATAGAAGATTTAAGAGAGAGATATGCAATAGCTTTAATAGAAATTGAACTTGACAGACACATGTAAGAAGTGCATGAATAAAGAGTTGCAGACACAAGTAAAAGAAGAGATGCTCATATCGGAGGAAAGGAAAAAGGTTGTTTAATAATTATGAAAGAAAATAATAATATTGCCAAGAAGATTGGAAGGGTTAAATTACTTTGCAAGAAGTAGAGGCATTACCAGAAAGAACAATACACTAACTGAGATCAAATCAATCAGTTTGAACAAATCATGAAAATCAGCCCTTTTGCAAATATAAAATAAAATTAAACAAGCATTTATCAAAACTTGAAAAACATTAGCGTTTTATCGTTATTGCACGAGGAGAAACAAAGATCCCAACAAATTATTTTGGTATTAACCATTCCTTCATTATCACGTAGGCTTTAAGAGTATTCAATGATTAGTTATACTTTTCTTGACATCCGAAAAAAAAACATCTAACGTCATTAATTGAATTTCGAATGTCACCAACACAATTACTTATTTGTCTAAAAATAGTGCTTGGAGTAGCTCCGAGTTTCAAACATTTTACTCCTTCATTATATTTTTTTCTTAGCACCTTACCAAACAAGATCATTTGAAGAAATTTTAGACTTGTCCATAGTACTTTGACTCATTGCTAGCTCAATATTTTTCTAAATACAACATACATAATCAAAGAAATTTAAGTCTAATATTATACCAACATGAGAACTTACATAATAACATATCTGTTGGATCCAAAGTGCACGTTGATCTGTTATTGTTTTACATAAAGTTTAGGTTTGTCACAAATTACACAAAATGTGCAGGTTAATACCAAAAAAAATATTATGGGAGTTTATACTCCTATTCAGAATATATAAATCACTAATACTTACTATATCAATAAAAATATTAAATAGATGCAAGTCATCCGAAGAAACTTGGAGCCAAAATAATTCAAATACAATAATTATGCCTCAGTCTCAAGCAAGTTTGGTTCGAGATTGAGCAAAATTCTTATAATGCAGTGGAACAGTGATTTTAGGAACACAATCCTGGGCATGAATTAATCCCTTATCCAATTTCCTTCCAATCTGAGAGGCATAAAAGAATATAAATAGAAAATATCAGTTTTCCTTTATTAAATAGAAAAGAAATATTCAGAATATTAACAAAGATAAACAGAAACAACAACCTATATTCAAATAAAGGATGTGCAAACTTAAAAGATCTACATCATACAAGAAGTAGGCACGTTCTTACACAAAATACATGTACGAACGATAGGCTAATCAGATTGTAATATTCGTTTAACAAATTTTGTTGCTTTATATAGGCTAATCAATTAATTTATTGCAAACTTTGTGCTAATATACTCACTGGAGTACAACATGGAATATAAAAAAATTACTTATCTGTAGACTTAAAACTTTCACATTAACAAATAACTTAAAATGTAAAGCAGCATAACATAATTTTAAAAGGAACAATACGTGGAATAAGTGAATAAATGTACAAATATAAATTTCTTTCCTCTAATATCACTAGAATTCCAAAATCTTCTATTTTTGTTGATAAATTAGTACAACAACAATAATAACAATATACTCAGTGTAGTCTCACATATTGAGGTTTGGGCCTTACCCTACCTCAAAGATAGAGAGGTTGTTTTCGGGTCTTACCCTACCTCAAAATAGAGAAGTTGTTTCCGATAGACCCTCGGCTCAAGAAAAAATAAATCAACACAATCTAGAAAAGAAGGTAACAACTGTGAAAACATAACAAAGCATGCTAAATAGTCAAGAAGCAAAATAAATACAAAAATTATAGTACAAGAAACAACAAACAGTAACAAAAAAAACTAAAGACAAGACGCTACAACTACTAGAATGGAAGGATTAGCTAAACAACACTCTACTACCTACTACCCTAATTCGTATCCTGCACAACTTCCTATCTAAGGTCATGTCCTATATAAGCTGAAACTGCTTCATGTCCTGTCTAATCACCTCTTGCCAATACTTCTTCAGCCTACCTCTACCCCTCTTGAAATCATTCATCACCAACCTCTCACACCTCCGCATTGAGGCATCCAACCATCTCCTCTTTGCATGTCTAAACCATCTCAGCATCACTTTTACATCTTTTCCTCCACTAAATACGCCTACCTTATCCTGAATATCCTTATGTCTAATCCTATCTTTCCTAGTATGTCTACACATCCATCACGTCATCCTTATTTTTGCAACTTTGATCTTCTGAACATGTGAGTTCTGAATTGGCCAAAACTCCACTCCATACAATATAACAGGTCTAACCACTACTCTGTATAACATACCTTTAAGTTTTGGTGGCACCCTTTTAGCACATAAATGCCATGACCCAAACGTATACCCGGATCGTAGACACGGGACAAGGAGCCCCAAGATCCCAAGTCGACTCATGGCATGAGCATACATCTAATTCAATCACATGAGCGGAAGACTTAACATAAAGAACGTAATCATAACATAGCATGAGGGGAAAACAGTACTAGACTTATACAATACGACGGAATACAACTTATAGTCTGATAAGCCTCTAAACATGAAAGGCGGATTGATGGGACAATTCCCCAACTAATCCAACATCCAGAAACTGAAAGAAATAACATAGAGTATGAACATGCAGTCTTCGGAACATGAGGACTCACCAAGTGCGCTGAGAGCAAGTCTGAATCTATCTACAGGTGAGGATGAGCCTGAGAACTGGGACCTTATGAGCATGCAGTCTTCGAAACATGAGGACCCACCAAGTGCGCTGAGAGCAAGTCTGAATCTATCTACGGGTGAGGATGAGCCTGAGAACTGGGACCTGTATCATAAACATACTTGAACATACTGAACTAGCCATGACTTGAGGCCCGTGGGTCGGCCAAAAACATAATTCATGATTGATAAAATTAATACATACTTGTAGATCATGCATGTAGCTTGAAATTCATAAGTTCATAGTAAATAACATAATAAATTCATAATTCATGTTGGGCTTATCAAAACACCAATGGATCAATGGATCATAAATCGATTCATCATGGGACATGCATAATCAAGCTTAATTGTTTAAAAATTCAAAATCAATATTATTATAATCAATTTAAATCCCAAAAGATGATCAAAATCAATAGATTATGATAAGATTTCAAAATCACAAGACCCATAATTATATCATTTAATTTTATACAAATCAATTACAAAACCCCATGCGTTTTTGATAATTTATAAGTAAAATTATAGAGTAGGAGCATGGGTGTGGAAGGAACTACCCATTGATGACCTTACATACCTGGAAACACTGATTCTTAATCTCCCTTGAAAGCCCAAGATGAAATTTATAGAAATTAGGGAAGAACACCTTGAATCACCTTCTAGACTCCTTTCTATACTCTTGCATGCATGAATGAGGCTTAACATGGATTAATCACCCTTAAACGATCCTATTCAGACCTTAAAACGACATAGTTTAGGCCTTAGAAATTACAAAAATACCCTTACTAAAAATGCAAAAAATTCTTGGTTGCTAGTCCCCACGAGGAACCTCACGAGTTATTTCCAGGGGGCACGACTCGTGGCCTGAATCCGTCATGCTCACTGCCCAAACTCCCCAAGGGACCCCACGAATCGTGGTGGCTGACCACGACTCGTGGTCACCACCTGTGAACCCCACTGCCCAAAACCTTGATCAACCATGCAATCCAAGCCACGGGTGACCTCACGAGTCGTGAGGTCTGACCACGACTCATGGTCACCATCCGTGGTCTTCACTATCCTTTCCCATTTTGCCAACTGGTCCACCTAGGCCATGGGAGACCTAACGAGTCGTGTGGCCTGACCACGACTCGTGGTCATGCCCGTGGTCTCACCCCAAAACTTAGTCATTCCCTACTTGACCACGAGTCACTTCACGACTCGTGGTCACTCCTCACCACCCACCTCACGGGTCGTTCTGTGACCTGGTGTGAATTTTTAGTTTTTCTCTATTTTGACTCTTGGGTCTGATCCTTAGGTTCCGGGGTATAACAATAAAAATTTGGATGCCTCCATTCATCCATCCTACATTAATACGACGAGAGACATCCTCATCAATCTCTCTATTTTTTTGAATAATAGACCCAAGATACTTGAAACTTCCTCTCTTTTGGATGACCTTTGTGTCAAGCCTCACTTATGTGTCAGCCTTATGCATCACATCACTGAACTTGCACTCCAAATATTCTATCTTGGTCTAGCTTAACTTGAACCCTTTAGACTCCAGGTCTATCTCCAAATCTCCAACTTAAGTAGTAACTTCATTACGAGTCTCATTAATAAAAAATATGTCATCTATAAATAACATACACCATGGAACCTCACCCTTTATTTTCCGCATCAATTCATCCAGAATCAAGGCAAATAAAAATAGGCTAAGGGTTAATCCCTAGTGCAACCTGATATTGTACAAAACAACTCTCCCGTTAGGGAGGTGACTACAGTCGTCGCATACAAGTAACCCAACAAAGAGTTGGGGTCGAATCTACAATAATTGAAGGTCAGATTCAACAAACATCGTAAATTAATTCACACAAGCATGCATCATGTCCAAACAATAAAATAAAAATTGGGGAATAGGTTGAACAACTTCAAATGTAACCTTAAATCAAAGCAAGGGGAGAAATGATTGTTGCTAGCAAGATGAGAAACTAGGGGTGTACATTTGATGGGGCATTGATTTGATAGGTAGTGACTAAAAGCCTTAGATTCAATTAATACAGGGATAGCCTTGGCTTTGGGCTACATTCTATGTCTCCCAACCAAAAGAGTGTATCTACTTTGCGTTTTCTCAAACCCCAAAGCTAAAATTTATGACGCAACCAAACAAGCTTTAGAAAAGGTTTAGACTATTTCACTACAACAAAGTGACTTTTAGCGACCACTTTTTAGCAACAGGACATGAATTCTGTCACTATATGCATATTTATAGTGACCAATTTTTTATTTCGGTCATTATAGTTCATATTTTAATTTACCATTAATGAGAGGATAAAATTCAGTCATTAAAAAAATAATATTCGATCGTTATAGTCCATATTTTAGTTTATCATTAAAGAGGATGAAATTCAATCATTAATAAAAATAATATCCGGTCATTATAGCTCATATTTTAATTATCATAAAATTATAATTAATTAATAAATTAACCAAAAGAAAAAGGTTCTAAATTTTTCCTCATTATTTTTCCCAACCCACTACTCCCGTGATATCGCATGCACACCCAATTAATCCACGCTATTTTTATCCAGCTAAATATAATAAAAGCCTTCAGAAGTTTAGCGAAGATAGAGTCTAAAAATCCTTCAATTTCTATGTGCATTCTTTAGGTGAATTAGTGATGATAATCAAGAATTTCGCAATCGGTTAATACAATCGGAGAAAACTGCAACCTCTCTATTTCTTTATGAAATTGCATGCAATTGCTCTGCCTCTTTTTCACAAAAACTCGTCAATTTCTCTATGTGAACAATATGCAATCAGTAAAATCTAGAAGATAATTAGAGAACTTTGCAAACAGTAAACACAATAGGAGAATACTGCTATCTCTCTGTCTCTTTGTGAAACTGCATCCAATCGCCCTGCCTCTTTGTTAACAGTGCAATCGTTGTCTCTTTGTGAACAATTATTCGGATTCCTTTTCTACTGATGTACTTTATCAGTGTTTATTTGGGTTAATTTTTACAATTGATATAATAATTGTTACTATATGGTTAATCTATAATTGATATCATAATTGTTACTAAGGTACTCTATCAGTGTTCCTTTTTGCTTAATCTGTATCCACTAGTCATCAGACCCACAATTTATATCTTATAGTTTGTGCCACTCTAATTTTTTACTTTTTGGGTCATTAAATTTTATAAAGTAAACACTTACAACACTGTGTTTAACAACATTTAATGTTGGAGTTAGTGTCTTCTATTGCTGAGACCAAAAAAAGAAAATTGGATGTAGGACTTTTATGTATGCATTTGGTATGTCGTCTATGATGTGTCCTTAAGTGGTACAATAACTTTTTCTATTAACATGGAGATTCTATTGATTAATTCAATTTGGTAATTGTTTCTCATTTGACCTTTATAATTTAGTATTGGTCGTACCTTGTGTAGATTTCTTACTCTTTGTTTATGGATATAATTTCTATCATCAGAGAATTTACATGCAGAACTTCAAGTTTGGACTAGTCAGCACTGCAATTTAGTGTTTAGTTTCCTTCTCTTCTCTAATCAAATTATCAAGGTAAGTTTCTGCATCGATTTCAAATTATGCTCTTTTCTTAATTTGGTTCTCCTAGTTCTCTTTCTCTGAATATGCATGATATTATTCCTCTGGGTTCTTGTGGATTCCCAAACAACACATTCATCCAACTAAAAAATTGAAAAAATAAAAGAAAATTAGTGATAACATGAACAATTAGAATTAAAATTGTGGTATTCATTTTGAATTCTTTGTCTATAGCAATTGTAATTGTTCTTGTTTCTGCTAATACGATAGTTGTGGTAATGTATCATAGATGAATTGCTTTTGATTGAGCTCTGCTCCTATTTTTCTTGGCATTTATTTTGAACATTTCATCTATAACAACTATTATTGTGGCTCTAATAGTTGTTTTTGTTTCTATTTCTGTCCATGTCCCCGCTAAATGATAGTTATGATAATTATATCATAGAAAAATTTCTTGTGGTTGCACTTTGCTGCTGATTGGTTTTGGTTTTTAGGTATTGATTTATGGCTATTTTCGTCATAATCTACTCAAAAAAGTGATTTTGCAATTTCATCAACAGAAACCTCTATATAAGTAATGAGGAGAAAATACATGAATGTTAAAGTTCAAAACTCAGTTTTCAAATATATAGTACACAAAAATAATTGACGAGATGGATATATAGTAAAACCAATTTTTTACTTCTTTCCATAATTTAGTCACCACTAACAACATTAAACACCAAATAGCCTTGCAAACCAGTGCAGTTATCGGATCACTTTCTTATTCAATCAAGACATATATCAATAATATCTTTTCCCACTGTGAAGAATTTCACATAAGAGAAGTCAGTAGACAAAATTTAAAAATTTGGCTGCAGAATATTACAGATTGAGTCTTTGAAAAATGAAAAAGAAAGTACTTGTATAATGTCCCCTGGAAAAGTTGTTCACAACATCCTCCTAACCAGAAATAAGTTTATCGGGATGGAATAGCTATCTATATTCCCTCCTTACTTCATCCACAACAGTAGGCTCCAAATCAAAAAATATAGCTCGAGGCATATGCTTTGGTACTTTATTTTTAAAATGTTACATGAGAATGACAAATCCTGCTACATGTCTAACTTTTTATGTAAAGAATGGAATATAAAAAGCTGACTCTTGCTGCTTCTTAGAATTTCTATTTGGAAAATACAGATTGCACTAGTGTGCAACTCAATGTGATGACCAGAGTGGCAGAGTCCAAGCACTTCCACAGTATCTGTAAATTTATTATTGATCAATTACAGATGTTATGCCCTTATCAAAAGGGACAAATTCATATTTATGAGATTCCTTGCCCTCCATATATGAAAACCCTACCAACCAACACCATTCTATACACTTCAGCCATGGAAGATTTTTCCTTTTTAGTTTGAACAGCCCACCCTAGTTCATCCTCCCAGGTCATGGATTCCTGTTAATGTTCATCCATTCCTCAAAATTTGGGCAGAAAAGTTACAAGGAAAGAAAAGTGTGATGCATTCTCCTCTGTCAGTTCACATAGAGGACAAGTTTTATTGAGGGTTCCCCATTTAAACAATCTGTCTTTGATAAAAAGTCTAATGTGAGCAGCTAATTACAGTATAGAAATCCACCTTGGTAACCCAGTCTAATGTGAGCAGCTAATTATAATATAAAAATCCACCTTGGCAACCCATAGTTGTAACACCTCAAAAGTCCATAAGATCAGACCTAAGAACTGAAATGAAGGGAGCAGGAAAATCTACACCAGGTCATAGAACAAGTCATGGAGTGACTCATTGTGTGGCCCCACGAGTCGTTAAGTGGCCCGTCGTGTGCGCATCAGTTGGTAAAAGTTGGGACCTCCTGGGACCTTAACGATCTGGGGGACGAGTCGTGGTACCACCTCATGACTCATCAGATGAGTCATTGTCTTGGAAGAATGGTCAGATGGAAAACTTTCAGTGGCGACAATGAGTTAAGGCAATGGGTCATTGTGACACCTAACGAGTTAGGTGTCTTGTTTGGAGTGATGAATGAATTTCTTCTCAGGGACAACAAGTGGAACCAACGACTCATTGGTTTACCTAATGGGTCGTTGTTCTCATCCGTTTCCAAGTTTCAATGACTGAAATTTTGAGCCCAGGGCCAACGACTGGTCACAACGAGCTGTGGTCGCAACCAACGACTGGTCACAACGAGTTGTGGTCGCAACCAACGACTCATTGTGTGACCCATTGGGTCCTTTCAGACAGTTCTCTAGGCTTTCTTCCAGGGGCATTTTTGTAACTTCTCTCTATTTTTAATGCCTAAACTATGTCATTTTGGAGAATTTAGCAGGGCTTAAGGGAAGTTGATCGATTTTCCTCCCTCATTTCCCAATCCCTCTCTCAAATCAGTCCATAAAAGACTAAGCCAGGAGTTTAAAGCAGAGGCAAGGGTTCCGTTTTCTCCTCAGACTTTTAAGAGTTTTCTCAGGGACTTCCTTCTTTAGGTATGTGGGGTTTAAACAAGGGAATTTCTTTTACCCTTCTGTCCTAAAACTTTTATAGAAAATTTTATCAGTTCTAGCTCTGTGAAATATCAATCTACGGTTGTTCTTCAGACAAATTATAACTCTCCTCCTTTTTAGAGTTCTTTATGTTTTTCTAAGATTATTACTAATAGTAATTTCATGCTCGGTATCTCATTTCATCAGTATGTCTTTTAGCCCTTATCTATAGATATGATTTGAATGGGACTTGTATAATTGAGAATCCAGACATGGGTATTGTTTGTCAGAATAATTCCTTTTAAATTACTAGTGTTAGTATGAATTCATGATTAGAATTTAGTCTCTGACTTATTCAGTCTCAGAGTCTCATTTAGCCGTGTTCTACAGAAATGTCAGCTGATCAGTTTGACTACTTTTAGTCTTGAGGAACTCAGTAACCTCACTAGTACAGTTATCAGTTGTCAGTTGTTCCTTAGACCGTTACGACACTTTCAAATAAAGCAGCTTTGACAAGTCTTGGAACATAGTTACTTTCAGGTCCTTAGACTCTCGGGACACTCCCAAACAAGTAGTCCTGACTCAAGTCTTAGGACACCAGTTTTGAGCTATCAGCCTAGTTAGACATAATTAGAATTTCCAGTGGGAGCAGAACTTAGCACTGAGTGAAGCCGGGGTTCAGCACACCCAGGTTCCTAGAAATACGTTTCCACCATAAGATATTAGCCCAAATGGGCTTCAGACAGTGATCAACCAGCTCAACTACTATACCCTGGCAAGGTATAGTGGGCCTTCTCCTATGGGGAGTATACATCGAACTCCATGTCTAGCTGACGTGGTTACATGTCGGTTATAGTTCTCCCACAGTTTAGTGTCGTATAACTCAGTCCAGCGCAGTCTCAGTCTCTAGTTCAGTTCAGTACTCCACAACTCAGACATGTTATGAACTTTAGTTGATTGTTAGTACTTACAACATTATAAGATTTTTAGATGCTTTCGGTATTAGACAATTTCAGTATAGTCATTGCATGTTTTGTTAGTACAGTTCACAGCTTTTTGTATCTTTACATTTATTTCATATCTCACTTACTTGGTACATTCAAAGTACTTATTCAAATTTTCTATGTTGTATCGTCTTATGATGTAGGCATAGGTTCTCAGTCTTACCACCATCAATTGTCTTTCTCCTGCATCATTTAGCAGACTGCTATGGTGAGTCCTCATTTTCAGAGGGCCAGAGTTTCACTTCCAGCTATTATATTTTTGTTACTTTAGTTTCAGCCCTTAGATTTAGCTGGGGACTTGTCCCAACAACTCACTAGTTTCTTAGTTGGATTTTAGACAGAGTTGGTGTTTTGGTATGTTTTACCTTTGTTGCATAAATTTCAGTATCTTATCAGATATTTCTTCTTTTCAGAAAATTGATACGCAGTCATGTTTTTTTTGCAGCTTCCGCTTATAGCTTATTGTAGTATATCATTGTAATGTTAAGCCATGGGTTGTCTTGGTGTCATTTGTGGCTCCAAGTATCATGTCGCGTCCAGGGTGTAGACTCGGATCGTGACAACTTGGTATTAGAGCCTCAGATTTAGAGTGTTCTAGGATGTCTGAAAGCCACATCAAGTAGAGTCCTTTTAATGGGTGTGAAGTACACCACACTTATGACGAGGAGACTACGAGACATTTTTAGAAAAATTCCCTTTCATTCATAAATCTTATCGTGCATAGGATTTTAGACTCGAATACACCCTCCTAACTCGTGCTCTACCCTTTCAGAGAACAATGCCTCCCGGAAGAGGAAATGGAAGGAGGAACGATAATGCTAACCGGGCCAGCCCCACCAGCTCCTGAAGCTCCTCAAGATGACCAGGTGTCCACGTGGAATTCTGGGTCGCCATTCAGATACTAGCATAGGCGATGACTAATCAGGTTAACCAGCAGGTCATGGTGCCAATGAATACAAATGGGCCTGTAGCTGTGTCTAGGGTCAGGGACTTCACGCGGATGAATCCCCTAGCTTTTCACGAGTCTAAGGTAAAAGAGGACCCGCAGAAGTTCATGGACGAGATACAGAAAATCACCCAAATCATGGGTGTCACCACTACAGAGAGTGCTGATCTAGTTGACTACTAGTTGAAAGGGGTGGCCTAGATTTGGTACAAGTAGTGGAAGGAGGGAAGACAGAATGAAGCAGGTCCGATTGAATGAGATGAGTTCATTACAACATTTCTGGATAGGTTCTTTCCTCGAAAATTAAGGGAAGCCAAGGCAACTGAGTTCATGAATTTGATATAGAACAACATGACAGTAGAAGAGTATGCACTGAAATTCACTCAGTTCTCAAGGTATGCTCCAGAAATGGTTGCGGAGTTGAGGGCTCGCATGCTCAAGTTTGTTAATGGAGTCTCGGATTTGGTACTTAAAGAATGAAGGACCGCTATTCTCATGAAGGACATAGACCTCTCCAGTATCATCATTCATGCACAACAGATATAGGTAGAAAAGATGAAGCACATAGAGAGGGAGAACAAATGGGCTAGAACCAGTCAGTTTGAATACTCCCTGCAGAGGTCAGGCGGTGGTATTCACCCCCAGCAGTAGTAGAGGCCTCCAACACTTTCTCAGCTAGTGCTCCATCTTCCAGGCCCCACAAGGATAAGAGGGGTGGGATGTTAGGCTTCTAGTCTCAGAGCCATATCTCCAGCAGTCGCACGTTTTCAGCATGTCCTAAGTGCGGTAAGAATCACCCTGGAGAGTGTCGTCTGGGCAGAGAGGGTAGTTTTAATTATGGTCAACTGGGTCATAGGCTGAGAGAGTTCCCGTCAGCAGGACGGGGAAAGGCCAAGTCTTCTAAGTTAGTAGCCCTGATAGGTTGCCTAACTCAACAGGGAACTGCTTCAGGTTTATGTGGTGGTCAGTGCCAAATCGTTTTTAAGCTCTATCTTCCAGGTAGGAATAGGAGAACTTACTGGATGTGGTTACGGGTATGTTGCACCTTTTCAATATTGATGTATATGCTTTATTAGATCTAGGAGAAGCACTTTCCTTCGTGACTCCTTACATTGCAGTTTGGTTTGATATTAGTTTTTAGAACTTCTCTCTAAATCATTTTCAGTCTCTACCCCGGTTGGAAAGTCAGTTAGAGCTAGTCAGGTATACAGAAATTATCCAGTATCGGTGTTGAGTAAAGTCACTTCAGTTGATCTAGTAGAGCTAGACATGGTCAACTTCAACCTTATCCTTGGCATGGACTGGTTGTATTCTTGTTATACTTCAGTCGACTGCAGATCCTGGATTGCCAAGTTTCAATTTCCTAATGAGCCTGTCCTAGAGTAGAAGGGCAGTACTTCAGTGCCTAAGGGTCGTTTCATTCGTACCTTAAGGGTAGGAAAATGATTGCCAAAGGGTACATCTACCATATGGTTAGGGTTAAAGATTCTAGTTCCAAGACCTCGACACTCCAGTCAGTTTTGATAGTGAATGAATTTCCTGATGTGTTTTCCCAAGACCTCCCAAGGGTCCCTTCCTAACGGGAAATAGACTTTGGGATAGATCTTATTCCAGATACCTAGCCCATCTCTATTCCTCCTTACAGAATGGCTCTAGCTGAACTTAAGGAGTTGAAAGAACAACTGAAAAACCTTCTAAAGAAGGGCTTCATCAAGTAGTATCTCTCTGTGGGATGCCTCGGTCCTATTCGTGCGAAAAAAGAGGATACCTTCAGAATGTGCATCGACTATCGTCAGCTGAACAAAGTCACGGTTAAGAACAGGTATCCTCTACCCAAGATTGACAACTTATTTGATCAACTTTAGGAAGCTAGTTGTTTCTCCAAGATAGATATCAGATCAGGATATCACTAGCTTAGGTTCAGAGAATGTGACATCCCAAAAATAGCTTTTAGAACTCGGTATGGTCACTACGAATTCGTATTTATGTTTTTTGGACTAACCAATACTTCTGCAGCTTTAATGGATCTGATGAACAAGGTCTTCAAGCCATACATGGACATGTTCTTCATTGTCTTTATAGACGACATCCTGGTTTATTCTAGAATAGAGGAGGAATATGCAGGACATATGAGAATAGTTTTACAGACTCTGAGGGATCGTCAGTTATTCACCAAATTTTGCAAGTGTGAATTCTGGATAAAATCAATTGTCTTCCTCAGATACTTGGTCTCTAGAGAGGGTATTTAGGTGGATCCTCAAAAGATAGCATCAGTTAAGGATTGGACAAGACCCGCCTCTCTGACAGACATTAGGAGTTTCTTGGGTCTAACTGGCTATTATAGATGGTTTGTTGAAGGATTCTCCTCTATTGCCTCCCCTTTGACAAAATTGACTCAAAAGAAGGTGAGGTTTCAATGGTCTGATGAATATGAGAAGAGTTTTCAGGAGTTGAAGACTCAACTCACTACAACCCCATTTCTAACTCTGCCAGAAGGTTCAGATGGGTTTTTGATCTACTGTGATGCTCTAGAGTTGTCCTTGGTTGCATTTTGATGCAACTTGGTAAAGTCATAACTTATGCTTCCAGAAAACTCAAGGTCCATGAGAAGAACTATCCGACTCATGATCTAGAATTGGTGGCGGTAGTGTTTTCTTAAAAAGTTTGGAGACATTATCTCTATGGGGTTCATGTGGTTGTCTTCACACATCACAAAAGCCTATAGTACGTGTTCAATCAGAAGGATTTGAATCTTCAACAGAGAAGATGACTGGAATTATTGAAAGATTATGACATGAGTGTGCTATGTCACCCAGGAAAGGCCAATGTAGTGGTTGATGCTCTCAATAGGATGTCTAAGGGAAGTGTTGTGCATGTCGGAGAGGGTAAAAAGGAATTGTCAAAGGACATCCATAGGTTGGCACGATTAGGGTTATAGTTAATTGATTCAGCAAAGGGTGGAGTTGTAATCCAAAGTGTGTCAGAATCCTCACTGGTGGTGGAGGTTATGTCAAAGTAGGATGAAGACCCCATTCTACTTAAGTTTATCAAAGAGGCAGTTCTAAGAAAAGAGGTGGAAGAATTCTCTAAAGGGCGAGATGGGGTGCTCTGGTACCAGGGCAGGTTGTGTGTTCCGGAGGTATACAATTTGAGGCAGTAGATATTAATGGAAGCTCACAGCACTAGGTATTCTATACACCCTGGTTCCACCAAGATGTACCATGATCTACAAGAAATCTACTGGTGGAATGGAATGAAGAAGGACATTGCCGAATTTGTGGCTAAGTGTCCAAACTACCAACAGGTCAAAGTTGAACACCAGAGATCAAGGGGTATGACTCAGGATATTATTATTCCTACTTTGAAGTGGGAAGAAGTGAATATGGACTTCATCACAGGTTTACCTTGTACTTGCCGATAGCATGACTCAATTTGGGTGGTTATGGATATGATGACCAAGTTAGCACATTTCCTGTCAGTTAAGACCACAGATTCAATAGAGGAATATGCTAGGCTATACATTTGGGGTTATTCAGACTACATGGAGTTCCCTTGTCTATCATCTCATATAGGGGTACTTAGTTCACCTCTCACTTTTGGAAGTCATTCCAGAAAGGGATCGATATTCAGGTTAAGCTCAGCATAGCTTTCCACCCACAGACGGATGGCCAGACTGAGAAGTCAGATCCCTCTCATTACCCACAGTTAGTATCAGATCCATCCCATGCAGTTGGGATGATCACCTACCTTTCATCGAGTTCGCATACAATAATAGTTACTATTCCAGTATTCAGATGGCCCTGTTCGAGACATTATATGGTAGGAGGTGCATATCTCCTATAGGGTGGTTTGAGGTTGGTGAAGCTACCTTAATAGGTCCGAATTCAGTCCATGAGGCCATGCGGAAGGTGTAAATTGTCAGAGAATGTTTGAGAATAGCTCAAAGACGATAGAAATCATATGCGGATGTGAGGAGAAGGGAGTTGGAATTTGCTAT
>JACEIK010003757.1:0-14334 GCA_018107945.1 Datura stramonium | reverse complement strand
ACTCCATCAGTTTCCAGCTATAGTTGTTCAGTTTTAGGCTTTCAAATCCCTTTCTAGTCTTTTAGTATGCTTATCCTATATTCGAGGAAGAATATTTCCAAGGGGGAGATATTGTAACACCGCAAAAGTCCATAAGATCATAACTAAGAAATGAAATGAAGAGAGTAGAAAAATCTGCACCAGGTCACAAAATGAGTCACGAAGTGACTCGTTGTGTAACCCGATGAGTCATTAAGTGACCCGTCATGTGTGCATCAGTTGGTAAAATTTGGGACCTCCTGGGGACTTAAGGATTCAGGGGACGAGTTGTGGTGCCACATCACAACTTGTTAGATGAGTCGTTATCCTAGAAGGATGGTCAAATGGAAAACTTCCAGTGGTGACAACGAGTTGAGGCAATGAGACGTCGTGACACCTAACGAGTCGTTGGGTGTCCCATTTGGAGTGATGAATGAATTTATTCCCAACGAAAATGAGTGGAACCAGTGACTCATTGGTTTACCTAACGGGTTATTGTTCTCGTCTGTTGCCAAGTTCCAGTGACTGAAATTTTGAGCCCAGGACCAACGACTGGTCACAACGAGTCGCGGTCGCAACCAATGACTCGTTGTGTAACCCATTGGGTCCTTTCAGGTAGTTCTCTAGAATTTCTCCCAGGGGAATTTTTTTTAACTTTCATTTATTTTTAATTCCTAAACTATGTCAGTTTGGAGAATTTAGCAGGGCTTAAGGGGAGTTGATCGATCTTCCTCCCTCATTTCCCAATCCCTCTCTCAAATCTGTCGGTAGAAGACTCAGCCAGAAGTTCAACGCAGAGGCAAGGGTTCCATTTTCCTCCTCAGAATTTTAAGAGTTTTCTCAGGGACTTCCTTCATCATGTATCTGGGGTTTAAACAAGGGAATTTCTTTTACCCTTGTGTCCCAATATTTTTACAGAAAACTTTATCAGTTTTAGCTTTGTGAAAGATCAAACTAGGGTTGTTCTTCAGACAGATTATGACTCTTCTCCTTGTTAGAGTTCTTTATGTTTTTCTAAGATTATTACTAGTTGTAATTTCATGCTCGGTATCTCATTTCATACTGTATGTATTTTATCCCTAATCAATAAATGTGATTTGTATGGGACTTTCATAATTGAGAATTTAGACTTGAGTATTGTTTGTCATAATAATTCCTTTTAAATTACCGGTGTTGGTACGAATTCGTGATTAGAAGTTAGTCTCTGACTTACTTAGTCTCAGAGTCTCAGTAAACACCCTGTGTTCTACAGAAATGTCAGCTGATCAGTTTGACTACTTTTAGTATTGAGGAACTTAGTAACCTCACTAGTACCAGTTATCAATTGTCAGTTATTCCTTTAACTGTTATGACACTTTCAGATAAAGCAATTCTAACGAGTCTTGGAACATAGTTAATTTCAGGTCCTTAGACTCTCGGGACACTCCCAAACAAGTAGTCCTGACTCATGTCTTAGGACACCAGTTTCAAGCTATCAGCCTAGTTAGATGTAATTAGAATTTCCAGTGGGAGTAGAACTTAGCACCGAGCAGAGCCGGGGTTCAGCACACCCAGGTTCCTAGAACTACATTGCCACCATAGGATATTAGTCTAAATAAGCTTCAGACAGTGATCAACCAGCTCAGCTATTATACCCTGGCAAGGTATAGTGGGCCTTCTCCGATAGGGGGTATACATCGGACTCCACATCTAACTCACGTGGTTACATGTCGGTTATAGTTCTCCCACAGTTTAGTATAGTACAACTCAGTCCAGCACAGTCTCAGTCTCTAGTTCTATTCAGTACTCCACAAGTCAGACATGTTATGACCTTTAGTGGATTGTTAGTACTTACAGTGTTAGAAGCTTTTTAATTCTTTCTATATTGCACAATTACAGTATAGTCATTGCATGTTCTGTTAGTATAGTTTACAACTTTTAGTATCTTTACATTTATTTCATATCTCACTAACTCAGTACATTCAAAGTACTGATGCATACTTTCTATGCTGTATCATCTTATGATACAGGCACAGGTTCTCTGTCTCAGCACCATCAGTATTCCTTCTCCGACGTCATTCAACAGACTTCTGTGGTGAGTCCTCATTTGTGGAGAGTTGGAGTTTCACTTCCAGCTGTTATATTTTGTTACTTTAGTTTCATACCTTAGAGTTCGTTGGGAACTTGTCCCAACAACTCATCAATTTCTTTGTCGGCTTTTAGACAGAGTTGGTGTTTTAGTATGTTTTGCCTTTGTTGCATAAATTTCAGTATCTTATCAGATATTTCTTCTTTTCATAAAAGCAATATGTAGTCATGTTTCTTTTTGCAGCTTCCGTTTTTTGCTTATTGTAGTATACCAGCGTGATGTTAAGCCATGAGTTAGTTTGGGGTGATTTGTGGCTTCAAGTACCGTATCGCATCTAGAGTGTAGACTCGGTTTGTGAAAATAGTTATTGCAAGTGAGCATTCTCCATTTTACCTTCTGAAATTAGCCTTCGAGCTTCTAGTAATACTATTTTGTTGAAAACTGGTGCATATTTATCACATCTGATATATCATCGCCAACTTTGGTGAATTTTTAAGTAGCTTGCAGGATCTTTTTAACTATACAGGATGCTTGCTTACGTACCTCCATAAATAGATCTCTATGCCTCCCATAGTAGAAATGTATCTAGTTCACTCGGAGTTTGTCTTTTTGGTGCAAATGTTTCATAACAAATTACTGATTGCTGCTTCATTCTATAAGAAAATAGGATTAATGCCTACCTATTACTATCCTCCAATTTTGTCCAGAGTGATGCTACATCATCTTGGAAACTAAAAGACCAATAATGAATTATTAAAAAACAGAAGTCGTCTTTTGCAGATTATCCACATAAAAGACTTCAGCTGTAATCTTATTCACTACAAAATGTAACATATTATTCCTTTTGAAATTTCATCACCTAGCGTGATAATAATTCTTGACCTGAATGTGAATAAGTTCCAAACTGCAATGTATCAAAAACAGAATCTGCACCATATATCAGAGACACCAGATTAAATAAATCTCTCTTTCACACACACATTGACTAATTTCCGTTAAAAGGTTGCATAGAAGAACTAGGCAGTGGACAAATTAATAAATTCTCTAAGAAAAAGTTATGTATTCTTAAGGAAATGAAGGTTCTTAATCATTTGATCAACTTGGGAATAAAAAAACTGCAACCCAAGTATTATTTTGTAGATCATTCAAGAAAATGAATGAAAAAGTAAACCCTTAGCACCGAGAAGTTTCCATTCTGCTTCCCCTTTCATATAAATAGTATGCATGTTTATTGAGAAATAACTTCTCAAAATCATTCAACAGGAGAGAAATTCTTGGGACCTCCTGGTCAAAACAAATCTTGTTGACACCTAGCTTAGCCATAACGTAGGTGATTCATTAAAAAAGATGAATTTAGTTTTGTATAATAAGGTTTGGATTTTGAAATTTCGAATTAAAAACTCAACATGATTGTCTACATCTTCTAGAATCTCAAAGAAGCAGCTAGCTTGAGTTGTAAATACCTTTTACGAACAGTTCATGTAATTTAGGAAAACTTGGAAACATTCTTCAGTCGGCTCTGTGGCACAAGGTTTGAGAATCGATTTTTACGATATGTCTGGGTCTTATTAAGAAAGTGGCTGCTATCAGATTTAGACGTGAGGCCTTCTTTTGAGTACTGTGCTATTTGAGAAAATTTGATAATTTTACTTGTTAGAATACATTGACGACAATGACAATTTCATATTTGTAGTGATTTTATTAACATTAATATATGCATAGATTCTTAATTAATCAATGGAGCTATTTGAATATCCACAGATTCTTAATGAATCTTCTTAGTAAATATTTGTCATATATATACCACCTACCTCTTTCTCCTTTTCATTTCTTTATTAATATCTTTTAATTGTGTATCCATCTTATATGCATGTACTCGATTATGGCACCGACAAGCAATGGATGCAACTAATTCATGATCAATTTGGTGATACTTACAAACTTGGGGTGGAGAACTTTTTGAACACACGAAATACGTTGTCCATGTGTCAAATATTGTAATGTATATTCAGGAACACGTGAGCTGGTTAAGTCGCATTTAATAGTATATGGAATAATCCAAAATTATACTTTATAGTACCACCATGGGGAGAGGCTAGGTGAGCCACAATCAGATTTTGAACTTGTAGATAATATTAACATAGAAGAGGATGATGGTGAGGATGAAATACATGAGATTCTAAGAGATTTATATCCCACTTTTGATGGAGACAATACAGAAATTGTTGGTAATAATTCTAGTGAGGACGAACCAAATGCTAAAGCAAAAAGGTTCTATAGGCTCTTAAAACATTTTGAACAACCATTGTATGAAGGTTCAAAAATTTCTAAATTTTATACCGTGGTTAAATTGCTTCACATTAAAAATATCGGCCAACGAAGTAATAAGTCATTTACAATGCTGTTAAAGACGTTAAAGGAAGATTTGTTGCCTGCTGAATCAAACTTGCCAGATTCATATTATAGAGCAAAGAAGATAATTCGAGACCTTGGGCTTTCTTACAAGAAGATTGATGCATGTAAGAATGATTACATGTTATATTGAAAGAGTGATGAACTAATTGAATCTTGCAAAGTTTGTGGTGCATCTAGGTGGAAGGACGATAAATATAGTGTAGAAATCAAATTTAAAAGTGGAAAAAAGTACCACATAAGATTTTACGTTATTTTTCACTAAAACCAAGACTTTGAAGACTATTTATGCCCTCAAAGACATCTTCATTGATGACATGGAATACGACAAAAGAGTTGATGATGGAATAATGAGGCACCCATCTAATTCAGTAGCATGGAAAATATTAGATGAACTTCACCAATCCTTTGCTATTAAGCCTCATAATATTCAACTTGGACTTTCTACGAATAGTTTTCAACCATTTGCAAGTTCTAAAATCCATATAGAATTTGGCCTGTGGTACTTGTTTCATATAATTTACCACCTTGGTTGTGCATGAAGCAAGAGAATTTTATTTTGTCAATGCTTATTCTTGGTTCTGAGAGTCCTAGAGATGTAATTAATGTTTATCTCTAACCTTTGATTGTAATGCCCTCAAATATCCTAAGATCAGGCCCAAGGGTTGAAACGAAGAAAATAGAAAAATCTGTACCAAGTTACAGAATGACTCGTTAGGTGACTCATCAGGTCACCCAAAGAATCGTTGGGTGGCTTGTTAAGTGATGCAAGGCCTGTAAGGAATCATTGTCAGGGGGTTACCACAGATGGTGTAATGACTTGTCATTTGACTCAATGGGACGTTAGTGTGCCCGTTATATGTTGAGGAAGTTTTGGATTAGGAGACTTAACGAGTTAAGGAATGAGTCATGGTGTCACATCATGACTCGTCAAGTTGGTCCTTGTCAGGATGGATGAGATTGAAGGATGGGATTTCCAGTTGTGACACCGATAGGAGGTAACGAGTCATCTCCCCTGTTAACGACTCTTCATGTCAGTTGTTAGTCGAAAAAGTTTAGTGACAGAAGATATCTTTTTTCCAGTAAAGGTAACGAGTGAGGACCATGAGTCGTTAGTGGTCCCAACGACTCGTTAGTCCCTCATTATTACTGGCAGTATCAGTTTTCCAGCGAACTTTATAAGGGTGTTTTCATAAATCATAAGCTCCTAAGCCCTAAACTACATCGTTTTAAGCTTTGTTAGGAGGGTTTTAAGAGGGTTTAACCTATCCTAATTCACTCAACTCCCATGCCTGGAAGACCTAGACCTATCCAATGAAGATCAAGCCTAGAATCCTCCATTTCTCCTCCAAATATCTTGGGCATTCAAATTCAAGTTTAGATTTAGCTAAACTAGGTATGTGAGGCCATAAATGAGGGTTTCTTTCACCCTCATGCTCATAATATTCTTCTTAATTTCATGAATCAACTCTCAATTCAAATCATGATCTAAAAGTGATTTCAATCTAATTTCCTAGACTTCTTACATATTGTTTATGGGTTGATTCCCTCTATGTTTTAAAGTATGTTTGATGATTAATAGGCAGATTTTACACATGTTGTGATTATAAATTTATGAGTTCAAGATTTAGAAGATCATGCTCAATTTTGCAAGTTCATGAAAAAGTCTAGTCTATGATTGATGATTTCAAGTATGATGAAATATCTAGCATGTATGTATATTATAAATTACCCATGTATGAATCTATGATTTTACTTATGAAGTCTATTACAACTATGTATGATTTTAAGATTTGGGCAAGTCTACTCAAGTTAGCACGATTTCATGATTTAGCCAAGGCTAATAAGTTCAGTTATCTCAAGTTTTGGAGTCAAGACTCCCCATATGTTAAGATTCAAGCTGTGATTTGATATATGATTATATGAGAATTATACATGTTTTGGTAGTAGTGTCTAGCATCGTGTAGGCTAAGGGTTCCAAGGTTCCCCGATCTCATAAACTATGCGCCAATGTAGATATACTTTGATGCCTCTCAAGAGAGTGTTTTCCCCGCCAAAGGGCACACCGTGATATCACATCTTACTTAATCCTTTGCCCTGGCAAGGATTAGGATGGCCCTTCTCTACGTGGACAAGACGTGGGATCATCATGCGCTCATACATGGTGGTGTCGGTTAAGACGAGTCTCCCATTGTTCCTCATGATTTTAGTTAGGAATATTTTGTAAGATATGATATTATGTTTTTAGTAGGTTTGACCCAATGATTAGTTATGAGTTTTTACTTAAGATTCCAGCTATGGCGAGCCACATGACATTATTTTCAGCTTTGGGTGATTTGATTCAGTTATGAAATCTAGTCTATGATTATTCATGGTTTCAATATCAGCATGTAGTCCTTACTCATATGATGATATTATTTATGTTGTTATACATGATTTTAGTTTATACTTACTCAGCCTGTTTACTTACCTAGCATACTCAGTACATTCCAAGTACTGATCGCATACTCTATGCTATATCATTTCATGATACAGGTCCTACCGATCAGACTCAACTGCGCCATTATTCTTTCTCTCATTCCACTTCAGACCCTGATTTGGGTGAGTCCTCATCCTCCGAGGACATCTATATTTCAGTATCGTTATGTCAGTTTGTATCAAATTTTTAGTGAGTTAGTTGGGGATGTTGTCCTATCAGCTCGTCAGTGATGTTAGAGGCTCTGCAGACAATGTCTAGAATTCAACTTATCAATATTGTCTATGTATGGTTGATGTGTATTCAGACTTCTGCTATTTCAAAATTTAATTATTAGTTTTTTTAGATGTTGTTCTTTAGTTATCATGTTCATGTCATGGGTCGACTTGGAGCCATTCATGGTTCTAGGTTTCGTGTCTAGATTTAGGCCTATGTTCGGGTCGTGAGGAACTTGGTGTAAGAGCATTAGGTTTTGGGGTGTCCTAGTGTGTTTGCAAGCCGCGTTAAGTAGAGTATTTTTCATGGGTGTGAAGTGCTCCACACTTATGACGAAGAGCCTACGAAACATTTTAGGAAACTTCCCTTCTTTCATGGTTCTATCTCATGCTATGAATTCAACTCTCTCTATTCCTCTAACTACCGCTTTACACGTTTGCAGAATTATGCCTCCACACTGAGTTAATGAAAGAAGAAATGGGAACGAGAATGTATGGAAATGACAATGGAGATGGGCATTAGCAAGCCCTGCCAGCCCCAACAGGTCCTTTTCCCAAGAAGGTCTCCTATGCCGAGTTTAGGGAAGCCTTTTAGATGTTGGCCTAGGCTTTGATCGCTCAGGTCAACCAACAGGCTGTGGCCCATGTCCCATAGAATGGGAGCACAACGACAGCTTGAGTTTAGGATTTTCTAAGGATGAATCCCGTTGAGTTCCTTGGGTTGAGAGTAGATGAGGATCCACATAAGTTTCTGGAGGAGATACGGAAGATCACCTAGATTATAGGGGTGAAGGGATAAGAGAGCGCAAACTTAGCCTCCTATCAGTTGAAGGAGGTTGGTTATATTTGGTACCGTCAGTGGAGGGACGGTAGAGCAGTGGGCGCAGTTCCCATGAGCAAGTATGAGTTCATGACAACTTTCTTAGATAGATTCCCTAGGGAGTTGAGGGAGGCAAAGGCATCGGAGTAAGTCAATTTGAAGCAAAATGATATGACCGTCCAAGAGTATGCCTTGGAGTTCATCCGACTATCCAAGTATGCGCTGGAGATGATGGCAGACCAGAGGGCCTGATTTTTGTATGGAGTGTCCGACTCGCTAGTCAAGGATTGTAGGATGGTGATGCTGAACAGTGACCTAGACTTCTCTCTATTAGTGTAATGCCCCGAAAACTCTAAGACTAAACCCGAAAGTTGAAACAGAAAAAATAAGATTTTTTGCACCAGATCATAGAACGAGTCATCCTGTGACCCGTGGGATAGGCAACAAGTCATGAAGTGACTTGTGGGAATGATCCGGACTTGGTTGAAAATTTGGAAAAAAATGGCGTGACCACGGGTGTGACCACGAGTCGTGGTCAACACCACGAGTCATGATGTGATCCGTGGTCAAGAATAAATTGAAGACTGGGAAAAAGTAGGCAGTGTACCTAACGACTAGGCACCACGAATCGTGGTCCATTCCATGACCCGTTATGTGACCTATGGTCCAGGATAGTTTGAGGAGTTAAGAATTTGGCAGTGTAGTTGACAAGTGGGTCACCACGAGCCGTTGGGTACACCACGAGTCGTGGTGCCCCTCGTTGTGACCAAAAAGAGGTTTTTGGCAGTGCACCCGATGACCGTGACCACGAGTCTTAGTCATTGGGCACGAGCCGTTGGATCCCTCGTGGGGACTGGCAGTCAGTTTTTTCTGCAAATTTCCTAAGGGTGTTTCCATAATTTTGTAACCTGCTAGACTCTAAACTACGTCATTTTGGATTATTTTTAAGGGGATTTAGAGGGATTAAATGGTTTTCTCCTTATTCCCACTCAGATTGTCAGAAAAGTAACATAAGTTCTCTCTCAAGAGCTCTCAAGCAAGGCCTAGGGTTCCTCATCCATTGCAGCAATTCAAGCTTCCTTCTCCAGGGAATTTTTAGCCAGGTATGAGGGAATTCAACAAGGGAATAGTTCTTCCCTTGTGTCCCCAAAATCCCTCCTAGTTTATTTATCAATTCTAGCCCTGGACTTTCGAATGTGAAGAAATTATATTCCAAACTTCATTAAATTCATGAAGAATATTATTCATGTTTATTTTAGATATGATTCCATCAGATTATGACTATATGGATTCTTATCCCCAAAACTTTCTCTAAATTTTCTTGTTAGTTATAGCCCCGTGGTTTCAAATTGTGGAAGGTTTTCAGACAGAATTCTATAAACTTCTAGTGGAATATTATTCAAGATATTAGTTTCTATATTTCCCAATCCTTAGAAATTTTGTGGAAACTAGCATCTTAAAGAATGATTTAGCCCTAGCTTCTCAGTTCTGTGAATCAGATTCTTGCATATCAGACTAGTTATTTCCTATTTCTTGATTCTATCAGTGTTGTGGATTCCAATATTATTTGTATATGTTGAATTCTCAGTCAGATACATGTTAGCCTAGTTTGAGTCAGAAAGTTTGTATACGCAGTATTACTCCGAAATATCAGCTGATTAGTTTGACTACAGTAATTTTTGAGGTGTCAGTGGTGCCTCCTAGTTATCAGAATTAGACTCAGTATCAGATTTTAGTGGTTCTTTAGGTGGTCATGACACTTCCAGATAGAAGCTCTAACCAGCCTTCCGATAAAACTCTCAGGGTGTTTTTAGATAGGAATTCCTGACTTAGTCTTGGGCCCCAGTTTCGAGCTGTCAGCTTAGTAGTCAGTCTAGAAATATCCAGTGGGAGCAGGATTTAGCACTGAGCGGACCAGGGTTCCAGCGCAACCAGGTTCCCAGAACTATGTTGCCACCATAGGTTACAGTTTTATTGGCCTTGTGGCACCGGACTTGTGATCACCCAGTTCATGTCGTTATACCCTGGCAAGGTATATTGGGTCCTACCGATGTGGTGTATACATCGGACTCCACGTCTAGCTCATGTAGTTACATGTTGGTTATAGACTCTCCCACTAGTCAGCTCAGTTCAGTCTCAGATTAGTCAGTTTAGTTTCAGTTTGCTCAGTTCAGCACAGTTAGTTAAGACTCAGAAATCTTAGATTTAGGGCATGTCTTTGACTATTAGAAAGGGTCATATTGACCATCCCAGTATATTTAAGTTATTTTAGTCAAGTATACCAGTGGTCATTACATGTCATTTCAGTTCAATTATTTATATCCAGTATGATGTTTTCTCCTGCTTACTAAGTACATTCAAAGTATCGATGCATACTTTTTATGCTGTATCGTTTTATGATACAACCGCAAGTTCTCAGTCTCAGCGCCGATAGTAGGTTTACTCTGGTGATACCAACAGTAGTAGTGGTGAGTTCTCATCCTTCGAGGATGATATATTATTTTCTTCAGACCATTTTCTTTTAGTCAGACTTTAGAGTTAGCTGGGGGCTTGTCCTAGCAACTCATCAATAGTAGATGGATTTCAGACAGAGTTTTCAGATATTTTCTATTATTGTTCTTTCATATGTTTGAACTTACTATTAAATCAGTCTTTCTTAAATGATTTCGTTATATAAAGCTTCCGCTATGTTTTACTTAGAATAACCAGTGTTATGATAGACCATGGGTTGACTTGTGATCCTAAGTACCGTGCCTTGTCCAGGGTATAGACTCAGGGCATGACAAACTTGGTATCAGAGCACTAGGTTTAGAGTATCCTCGAATGTCTGAAAGTCGCATCGAGTAGATTCCCTTTCATGGGTGTGAAGCACGCCACACTTATGATGGGGAGGCTACGAGATGTTTTCAGGAAAACTCCATTTTGTTCATACTCTTTATCGTGCGTTGAAATTCAATCCCAGAATCGCTTTCCTAACTTGTGCTCTGTTTCGTTTTAATGAATCATGCCTCTATGATGTGGTAACGGAAGAAGGCAATGCTAACCGACCTGCCCCACCAACTCCAGCAGTCCCTTAGGATGACTCAGTGTCCACCGTAGAGTTCAGGGAGGCTATCCAGCTGCTCACTCAGACAGTTACCAACTAGGTGAACCAGAAGGTGGCTCCAATCAACAATAATGGGTCCGCAGCTACTGCCCGAGTTCGGGACTTCACCAGGATGAACCCTCCAGATATCCAAGGATCTAAGGTGGGAGAGGATCCATAAGAGTTCGTGGATGAGATTAAAATGTTACACCCCGTAAGCTCCTAACATTTATTCGGCGTATTCGTACATTAGTCAAGAGTTTTAGAGAACGACACCTACGAGAAAGGGCCTGGGGAAAGGTCGAACAAGCACGGGATCAATGTTGCAAGGGAGAAGGCCGGACAAGCTGCCAAAAGGGCAATGTGCCATAGACCCTCCGCCTCCGCGATGGGCTCCGTGACGCGCTCGACAATTGGCGCGATGGGGTCCATGCCACGGACCCCCTGTCCACCGCCCAAGTATATACATAAAGCTCCTTCACTTGTTGAATCGTTATATAGGTATACATCTTCGTCCAGAGAAGGGAGATGCACAACTTTCACATAATTTTCTTTCGATTACGCTACCAAATGCTTTTCAGATTCAAATTAACTTCGGGTATCGAGTTCTAAGCCCGCATGGAGCATTACTATGGAGTTATTTTCTCGAAATTCGCCAGGAAAATCGTAACCTCGCTGAGAAAAAGTTGTCAGAATTGCTCCAAACTGATTCCTATACGATCAAAGCGTCAACTAAGCATTTGTCCCTTTTGAACTCCCAAGAAATTATAGGTTTTCGACCGTATTTTATGTAGTTGAATTATAGTTGCTATTAATATCGAAAGTTATCATTTTAAGCTAAATTTCGTATTTAAATTAGTCTCTTCCTCCCAGTATTACAGGTATAGTTGGAAAGAGCTGTTGAATACGAGTTGAAACTCATCAGTTATCCAGGAAACGACAAACGAGGTATGTTAAGGTAAATTCCTTCGGCAAGTTAGTTTCTATAGTATTGTAATATAGACTGAATCCCAGTAAGAGAGCCGGAGGTATATCTATTGTGATTAGCTGTTGCTATTAGCTGAGACCAATACTCTATGTCTATTTTGGGATTGACTTTGCCCTGTATGGTATTCCATAACCAACCCCAGGGTTACTAGCTATATTGATGCCCGCCAGGGGCTAGATGGCGTTGCTCCAAGGAGCGGTATGCCGTCCGTGAGGGACGAAGATGAGGTGTGAGGGTCCCATATAGTCCATTCCATGGCTGGACTACTTTAATGCCATATCGGCACCATACCACCGTCGAGCCTGGTGCTCGAGGTGCAGATATCAAGAGTCCATTGGACTCAAATACAACTATAGTTCAGGGGTCGAGAGGGCTCAGTTGCAGACCCAGGGGACTGGTAGGACGGCTATAGTTATTAGTTGAATCATTTTCACCTTGTAAGGGTATATAGATTGAAGTGTACTCGCCAGGGCTTATAGGGGCTACAAGTGGGTTATTCTGTGCTGGTTGTACCTGCCGGCTTATGGGGGCTAGGTAAGGTTCTTGTTTGCCCAATTTGCTGATAGATAGGTAGCAGGCTATTAAGTTACTCAGGTAGTATCTTCATCCCTTCTGTTAAATTGCTTTCAATTTTATTTCTGTTTTATTCATTTAGCTTTATTTACTGCCTATATATTCGGTACATATTGTACTAACGTTCATCTTGGGGCATTGCATTACTTGCCTGCAGGTGCAGATAGACACGGATCAGGACCTTCTTAGTTTTCAGCCTGAGTCAACAGTACAATTAGCTCCCCTCCTCCGAAGTTGATTAGTTAGAAGGTTTGTTCTTTTGATTGTACAGTATGGTTAGGTCGGGGCCCTGTCTTGACCAATATTCTACTCCTAGAGGCTTGCAGATTTACAGCTTCCCTGTGGTTAGTTTGTTGTTGGCTATGTGGGGCCTATATATGCTTTATTTTGTGTGATGGCCATTTGGGGCCTTGTTTAGCTGTTAGATAGTAGCCGTGTCGGCTGTAGTATAGTTATAGTTGCTTGACTTTCATTTTTCAGTTATAACTAGACAACATGGTGGCCTTTGTCGGCCCGCATAGGATTCCATTTATTTCCCTGTTGCTGGTTAGCTGTTTTCTTTATAGGTGGCTAAAAGGCCTTGTCGGCTGGAGGTTGTGTTTACAGTTGAGATATAGCCCGTTGTTTTCTTGAGATGAGTTGTAGGCTTGCACTAGATGTGCATAAGCCTTGCCAGGTTAGTTAGATCCTAGTATGGCACTAGGTGCCAGTCATTCCTCCCAAGGTGGGGCGTGACAAAAAAAGATCACCCAGATCATTGGTGTCAGTTCCTCGGAGGGTGCCGACTTGGCTGCCTACTAGCTGAAAGGGGTAGCCCAGGTCTGGTACGAATAGTGTAAGGAGGGGAGGCCAGCGGGAGCAGGACCGGTGGAATGTGAGGAGTTCATTATAGCCTTCCTAGACAGATTCTTCCCTCGGGAGCTCAGAGAGGAAAAAAGTGGTGGAGTTCATGAATCTAAAACAAGGAAATCGGACGGTGGAGTATGCACTGGAGTTCACCAGACTGTCTAAATATGCTCTAGAGATGTAGTTGAGCCAACGGATCGTATTGCTAAAATTTGTTAATGGGGTGTCAAACCTGGTTCTCAAGGATTGCAGGACAGCAATGCTGATTAAGGATATTGACCTCTCCAACCTTATTATTCATGCCCAGCAGATTGAGGCAGAAAAACCGAAGGACATGGAGCGGAAGAACTAACGGGCAAGGACTGGCCTATCAAATTATGACCACCAGAGATCTGGTGGTAGTAGCTGTCCACAGCAGCAGCAACAGAAGCAAAGGGCTCCAACACCCAGCTCAGCCAGCGCCCCTACCTTCCGGTCTCACAAGGATCATAGGGGTGGAGAATCTAGACCTCAGTCCCAGAGCTTCAACGCCAGCAATCACTATCCAGCTTGCCCTAAGTGTGGAAAGAACCATCCAAGAGAGTGTCTTCAGGGTCGAGAGGGCTGTTTTGGTTATGGACAGCTTGGTCATCGGCTTAAGGAATGCCCGTCAGCAGGACGGGGAAGGACACAATCCACTACTTCAGTAGCTCCAGCATGCTGACTAGCTCAGCAGGCCAACACTTCAGGTACGGATGACTGTTCGGCTGTCTGGATGACTACACGCAAGTGCACGTGGTCGAACAAGTAGTAAGTGGCTCAAGTAAGCCAAGTATCGATCCCACAGGGACTGG
>JACEIK010003756.1:80087-94792 GCA_018107945.1 Datura stramonium | reverse complement strand
ATATATATATGTATCATTCGACCCACATCTTTTTCATCACCACAAGACAACAACATTACCTTTCTTTCCCATTACAGCCGCACAAGAACCCTAACACAACATTTATCTCTCACCCGTCTTTTCCTCTTCCCTTTTCCATTTTTAGAACTCTAAATCCATAACACCACGCTCCTCTTGTTCTCTCCTCTGCAATATCCGTGAAGGCAACAGTTGACCAGCTGACCTTTGCCATTTAAGCACCTTCTCTCCTTTCATGTGTATAGGAGAGTACCACTCCAACAGACTCAAAAGAGACAAAATTGGGTTTGCCTTATCTCTTATTTGATGATTATCTTTCAAGGCGGCATCAAAAGCTTTTAAATGGCTCTTTGCATTCAAAGTTCCTGAAAAGGTAGAATCTTCTTTGCTTTTACCTGATTTCTTCCCTCTGCTTTTCCCTTCATACCTTATTCTTTAACCTTCTCAAATCCAGATTTTGACATCTGAGAGCCCTACTTTTCTCCTTTAAATACAAACTTCCATTGTTCATCTAAATTAATTCTTAAGTTCACGAGTTGTGAGACAGAATCATATATACATCATTTTAGATGCACAAGTTCATTATTTTTAAGCAAAAACTACTACTGACTCTTCTTCTTTTACTTTTTTTTTGAGTGCATGTTCCACTTTGGACCCAAAACCTTGATGACGGCGAGCCCTCATTTGCAAGTAAACCGTCATTCTCCCTTAGTTTCATTTTATGTCAGTATAAGTTTGTTTATGTTGTAAAATATGTTTTCTTTATGTGTCATAAGTACAATATGTGTACCCGATAGTAAAATTTTATCTTGTCATTTTTTTTTTCTTAATATCAAAATATGACTTTTCTTTTATGGACAAAAGACATGGAGTTATCAACGTTTAGTTTTACTAGATTAAGGTGATAAGTAAGTACCTTCTGAACCATTGAACACAATGAGATACAAAGAAGGGTATGACTTTAGAGTTTAGATTTTTGGTCTTCTTTACTGTTCAAAGTCATTTATGTTTTGTGTATGTCACCAGATTCTGAATACATAATAGTGAGAAAAAGAGATAGCTAACTTTGCTATGATGTAAAGTATTCCTTAAAAAACAGTAACTAACTCGTTTCTAATTTGTCTTAATGCTTTCGAAGTATGATATTATTTAAGCTTATGAAAATAGATTGAGAGATGGTTATTGATCCTGAGGAACTATTTTTCATAGTTTAAAGAGCAAGAGCACTTTCTGCCTCTGCATCTTTACAATGAATGTATACATACTGCGGATACTTGATTATTTAAAATGTTTTTTTTGAGAAGAAGGTCTCAATGATTTTCATTAGTATCTAACTACTCAAAAATTCTTGGAGATTTATACTTTCGAAATCAGTAGTTGTTGAATATTATTCTATGACCCTCTTGTGTTTTGAAAGAGCTATATCATGTACTCAAAGTACTAACTAGAACTGGCCATAAGATCTACACTAAGGGATTGTATTCAATAATTATCTCTATTTGAAGTGTATGATGCAGTCACAATTCCTTTACACATGAATCTGATCATTCCCATTAGAAATAGTGACAAAATGAAATTAGTAAGCCATGATAAGTTCTAATATCTGGTTTATATATCCTTCATTTGGCTCATAACTCTTTTGACTTCCTTAATATGCATATCATTCCTTCAATGCTTAGCAATTGACTCAAGGCTATCATTTAAATTTAATTGTTAAGAGACTTGGTTGTAGTAATTCTTAGTTTTACTTGGTCTTACCTTCCCTATTTGTCTTTTCATTTTTGCCTTGATTTAATAATATCAAATTTCTCTTTAAATCTAGTCCTTACTGTTTGTATGATGGCTAAGTCGTCTCCCTGCTAGTAACCTTTACTGTAACATCCCAGAAGTTCCCAAGATCAGAATCCAGAGTTGGAATGGGATTCATCAAGGAATTAACAAAAGTGCTATAGAACGACTCATGTGAAGAGTTGTGGTGCCAACCAACGACCCGTCGTATGAGTCTTGGTAAGGAGAAGATTAGGAAGGGGTCCAGTGGTAACGACTCAAGGTACGAGTCGTCGTTTGGTCTGACGGATCGTTAGTTCACCCATCGTGAGGAAGTCCTGAAGTTGGTGAATTTTCCTCCCCAACTAACGAGTGTTAGGACGACTCTAGTCCTTGTAATGAGTCGTTAGGATGAGCCATTGGAAAAGTTTCAGAAACTGTGCAAGTGTGACTGTTGTGACCACGAGAGAAGTAACAGATTGTAGGTTCAAGTAACGACTCGTTCTGATGAGAAGTGGGATGAATGATCAAAAGATGAAAAATTCGGGGGTCAAGCAACAAATGGTCAATATTAGTCATGGTGACAACCAATGACTCATGGTGGCTCGTCGTCATTGTCGGACTGTTTTTAAGTGCGAATTTTAAAGGGTATTTTTGTAACTTTCTATACTTTTAACTCCTAAATGAGGTCTTTTTGGGTGTCCCAAGGGGAGTATTTCAGGGGTAAACTAAGCCTAAACTCTCATTCCTCTCCCAAACACCATAGATGGAAGATCAGTCTCTTAAGGCTCTCAAACAATTAGGATTCTTCTTCTCAACTCTCTTGGGTCTCAAGTCTAAGAAAGAATCCATCAAAGCCCAGGTATGTGAGGTCATGAATGGGAAATTTCTTTCACCTCATGCTTAATTGCATGATTTCAAATTTTTTCAAGTCTCTAACTATGATTTTCATGAATTTCTAGGGTTAGGCCCTTTGATGAAAAACTCCATGATCTCTTATGAAATTGATTCTCTCACGATTCTATTTATTTTTTATGATTATAATTACATAATTTCTATGAAGAACTCTGATGAATCTCTATTTCAAGTTATGATAACTTACTGATTATGCATGAATTTCGTGCATCTCAAGTTTATGTATTTTCAGCGTTGTTTTCATGGCTAGTTCATGTATGTTAAGTAATTTATAAATTTCATAATTTTTAACTAGCCCATTCAAAACTAAGTATGTTTCATCATTATGATATAAGCACTATGTATGTTTTGGGAGTAGTATTTAACGCTGAGTAGGTTGGGGTTCCAGCACACCCAGTTCCCAGAACTACGTGCCACTATAGCCATAATAGGGTCCTCCATGAGAATGTCTCCCATATCTGAATGGACCTATGTATGATATCACTCCTTCATAGTTCTTACCCTTATCAAGGTGTGGATACACCTCCCAGTTATGGTTATAAGTTGGGCTCGTATTATGCTCGCTTGGAGTATGTTAGTTACAAGAATCTCCCACTCCTCCATGATTTTCTATACGTGTACATGTCTATGTTTCACGATATTATGACTTATGATATAGTTGGTTTAATAAGAACTTTATGAGATTCTTACTATGATTTCAGTAATGTCTAGCTTTATGATTCAGTTTTGAAAACCTTGAGCCATTATACTTAGTTTATGATTAGAAATTCATGTTTTAGCTTATTTTATACTCATGATTTCAGAATATTGTTTTACTATCATGTTTTATTTATCATACACACTCTGTACATTCAAAGTACTGATCACATATTTTTATGTTATATCGTTTCATGATATCGATTTAGGTGATCAATCTCAACCCTACGTTAGATTTGCTCCGGCTCTAGTTCAACGTAGCCTCAGCTTTGGGTGAGTCCTCATCATCCGAGGACATTAGTTCTGCTTTAGTTTCTTCTTGTATGTCTTTCAGTTTTCAAATCTAGTTGAGTTAGGGGTTTGTCCCAATAACTCATCTCATGACGAGAGGCTTTTCAAACAGTTATGTTTAGATGTTCATCGATGTTGCCTGATAGTCCTCGTTCATGCTTATGATATCTTAGACTTCCATTTATGTTGTAATTTATGCTTTATTCCGCTTAGTGTATGCTCATGCCTATGTTATGCATGTATCATGGGTTAGCTTGGATCCATTTGTGGTTCTAAGTTCCGTGTCGGGGTCTATGCTCTATTTGTGACAAATTTGGTATTTGAGCATCAGGTTTAGGTGTGTCCTAGGGTGTCTGAACACCGCATTAAGTAGAGTCTTTTTCATATGTGTGAAACAAACCACATTTATGAGGAAGGAGGTTACAAGATGTTTTAGGGAAATTTTCTTCTTTCATCTTCCATACCATATGGTGAAGTTCATCTCTCTCTATTCTTCTAACTCGTTCTATACACGTTTGCAGAAAATGCCTCCCCGAAGAGCCAACAGAAGAACAAATGGCAACGATAATAGCGATGAAAATGGGCATCAGCTAGCCCCACCAGCTCCAACGGATCCTTTAAATGAGCAGGTGACTCATGCTGAGTTTAGGGCTGCCTTCCAGATGTTGACACAGGCTATAACGACCCAAGTCAACTAGAAGGCGTTTGCACCTGTGAACCCTAATGGGGTGCTGCGGTGGTTAGGGTGCAAGACTTCACCAGGATAAACCCGCCAGAGTTTTATGGTTCCAAGTTGGACTAGGATTCACAAGAGTTTATTGAGGAGATCTATAAGATCACCCAAATCATGGGGATTTCTGGAGAGGAGAGTCTAGATTTGGCCTCCTATCAGCTAAAGGGGGTAGCATACATTTGGTTCAGGTAGTGGAAGGAGGGTTGTGGAGTAGGTGCAGTCTCTATTGGTTGGGATGACTTCGTGACGATCTTTTTAGATAGGTTCTTTCCCCGGGAGACGAGAGAAGCAAAGATGGCAAAATTCATCAACTTGAAGTAGAACAATATATCGGTACAAGAGTATGCTTTGAAGTTCACACAGTTGTCAAAATACGCTCCGGATATGGTTTCCAAGTTGAGGACTCGAATGAGCAAGTTTGTATAGAGGGTCTCAGATTCATTGATTAAGGAGTGTAAGACTGCTATGCTCATTAGTGACATGAATATTTTTTGATTTATGATATATACTCAGCAGATTGAGGAAGAAAAGATGAAGGAGAAGGATAGGGAGACAAAGAGGGTTAGGACAAGACACTTTGAGTACTCCCAGTAGAGGACTGTTAGTGGACACCATCCGTAGTAACAACAGAGGTCACCAGGTCCAGGTCCAACTCCATCATCAGCCATTGTTCCATCTAGGCTGAGAGGTGAACAAAAAGGTAAAGATTCAGTCTCTAAGACTCAGGGTAGCATGTTCGAGGAGCGCACCTTCCCAGCTTGTAGAAAGTGTGGTAGCAACTACCTGAGAGTGTTTGATTGGCAGGGATGCTTGTTTTGGGTGTGGTAAGCCGAGACACAGACTCAAGGACTGCCCATCAGCTTGACAGAATGACACTAGAGGTCGTGCCCTAGCTACCACTTCAGCAGCTCCAGCAACTCGCCCATCTCAACAGGGCGCATCTTTTAGTGCAAGTGGTGGACAATGTTAGAATTGGTTCTATGCACTATCATCCCATCAGGAGCAGGAGAGCTCGTCCAATGTGGTCACTGGTATGCTACGAGTTTTCAATCTTGATGTTTATGCATTGCTAGATCCAAGAGAGACACATTATACTTCGTGACTCCCTATGTTGCATCAGTTTTAGTGTCGGTTTCCAAATCCTATCAAAGTCCTTCTCAGTCTTTACTCCTATCAGTAAGTCAGTTATGTCACGCCTCAAAACTAGGGTAGGCGCAATTGACACTTGATTCATGATTGATCGAGAAGCCGGCTATATGACATCTATAATTGTAACACTTAAGCCATCCAAGCCACCTGTCACAATCAACAGGAATATAAATTGGACCCATAAGGTCTCAACAATACAGGGTAAACAACTGAAATGCAACCAAGACAATGAGTATGCTAAACCAAGCAACAATAAGCCGATGAGGCCACAAACTGAATAACACTGTATACACTAAGTCCACAAAGCCTCTAAAATTAAACTGATTGATGGTCAGAACAGGGCTCCGACCTACCCATAACTGCATCTCAAAACTCAAGTATATATAACTAAGCCCTCGCTTCAGGAAGAAAGGAGCATACAAACAATTCGTTGATCTCACGAATTGCTACTACAACTGGCAATCCTGACCTGTACCTGCACCTACGATACGAAGCAGGTCCTCAAGCGAAGGGACGTCAGTACAAATGAAATGTACTGGTATGTAAGACTGAAACTGTAAACATGAGATAACAATCCTGTAATAACTGAATCAACACATAAACATATAAATGATAGATATAACCTGAAACTCTGCAACCTGTAATTGATAACAACTCACTATAACATAAGTGAACTCAAGATAACTGAACTAGGAATAAGGAATAGCAACAACCTGAAATCCTGAAAATCGAAACCTGATAATAACTCTATAATGAAATGAAAATGCAATTAAGAAATGCACAAGAAAGAAGATATAACTGTAATGCCAGTGACAAGCCAACCACAAATCCATATATAAAATTTGTCCAGCCGGTGTACCACACCGGGGTAAAATAAAAATATCTCAGCCGGTGTACCACACTAGAGTAAAATAAAGATATCTCTAGCCAGTGTACCATATCGGGGTAAAATAAAGATATCTCCAGCCGGTGTATCATATCGGGATTAAATAAAAGTAAATCTCAATCGCAATCATAAATGGAGCTAATAGGGCTCATACAGACTATCTGTTACTGACAACCATGAAATGTGCCGACTCAGTAACTATAACATGTGTAGGATCTTATCACGACCCCAAATACTACACTTATGTCATACACATGTAGGTCTTTCATTTAGCATTTAAATACATACATATGGTGTGAATGAATTCTAGGGAAGTTCCTAGAACTAGAATGTCATAAAGACTGTGTGGACACACGTTCATGGTTTTAAACATCTCCTAGCAATACTAACACGAGGAGAAGAGAGGAATAGCTTTACTTAACATTTTCTATTAACAATCTTAACGCTCATTTCGTGCTTATACTCATTTGACTTTCATACTTTGATATCAAGAATTGTAAGCATACCTCATTCGTTGCACATCATATCACATAACGTAACTTATGAACAGGAAGACATAACTCGCGTATCTCAAACTTGAAGCTCTTTAACATAAAAATGCTAGGCAACTATCTAGGGACTGTCTTAAGATAAATAAAGACTTACAGTCGTGCTTTAGACAACATAGGAAAGGCTCGTGTGAAACCTTGCAATATATGAGGAGCTTAGAAAAGCTTAGTGGCATTATAAACAATTTAGAAACTTCCAAGAAAAAAATCCTTTAAAACTTGAAAAAGTTAATCCAACTCATAAAACAAATAATCAAAGATAGTTGTCTAAAAAGTATGATTAAGAACTTCTCTCTAACTTGAGTCACTATCTCAAAATATTCGATTCTAATCATTTAATAAAAAGCTAACACTTTACTGGTCTTTCATTAGCTTAACACAACTGAATATAAACAATTTTATCTATAATTTTTTTGCTAAACGACTTTAGAACAAGGTAAATCTTGCTAGCCATTTTCCTAACTCATTAACAATTGTAACACTTATCATCTAAGTTAACAACCTTTAGCTCTACTTTTCGTATTTATCTTAAATTCTTTTCCAAATAGGATTCATCATTCCTTACTTAATTATTTACTCTTGTGTTCACTATTCCAACAATTCTTATATGCACTTACCTTTTTACCTAATTGGCAACCTTATCTTTTAAACTTCGTCTTGCTCATATTTTAACGTTGCTCAAAGGTTCTTGAAATCAACTACGAACAGAGGGCATATAACTCACATATTATCTTAAAAGGTCTAAAATTTACTCTTATTTCTCCGTTGCTACTAGTGCCTCAACTTTTAACCTTAGGTTAATTTCCTGATACATCTACAACTTTCAAAGAACATGCGACGTGTCTACTTAAAGCCTTAAGCAATTCTCAGGAGGTCTAGATAACTCAAGAGCTATAATAAACATATAGCGACTTTCTAAAGGCAATCCTTGCCGCTTTAGCACGTAACTTGAACGTAGGCATAAATGTATATATGTTATGATTTTCGTATAACCTGTTAACATCAAGATGTTAACATCAAGATATTGTGTATAACCTGCCCATAAAGATGGTTCCATAGAAATATCAATAGTTTACCCATTTGGGTTCTATTTTCCAAGTTTAACGTATTGGTTAATTAAGAAACGCATTAATTAGTCACTTAGCTTAAGGTAGAGGGATCGGGGAACCTTCTCATGGCCCCAGGTACCTTAAAACATGCATATAAGAGGGTAGGTAACTATTGTAACGAAATTCAATTTTGTTACCCTCGTTAGCCCTTATTGAGTTAAAATCGATTTCAAATATTAGGTTCGTCCGCGCATCGTTGTCTTGCCATGTTTACCAATTTCCTTAGCAACCATAATGTGAAACAACTTTGATACCACAAATACATAACATAATGTAAAGGACCAGCTCACAGTACCCACGCCGAGGGGACTTCGACTCAATTTACAAGTATGACCATAATCGAAGGCAATTGCCCTCTTCACTTTACATTCATGTGTTCCAACTCTTTAGTGAATACACAACTTAATACCAAGTAATTCTAATAACTGGGAAGAATCATAATATGCTACTACAGAAGCTCAAGTACAGGGGAATGCCGGATTCATCCTCGGCATGAATTCGTGCTTGAAAAGCAAGAGACAAAGAACGCCTTACATACCTTTTTTTCAGCGAGCTTTCTCATGTCGTTTCTTTCTTTTAACAATCAGAACTTATACCTTTAAATTACTTGAGTTTATCACCAAGTGACAAGGCTATTTCAAGCCAATTTATCCAGCCAAAATGTTACATCAATAGGCAGTCACAACACAAACAAATAAGGCAACACTAATAAGGCAATACTTAGCATTTCTTATTACAAATTCTTGTTTCTACAACTTTGAGAAAATAGAGGTAGGAAATTACCACTTTTCACATGAAAACTCCCACAAATATAGAGTATATTCTTATGCACAACTATTCCACCTTCAAAAACGAGCAAAACTTCAACAACAACATACCAACAACGACAGCCCAACATAACCTCAAACTTCTAGCTTTAACTAGGATTTTTAGGCAAGTTTAGCAATTAGAAACACTTACACTTTGCATGAGAATATCCTTGGATATAATAGGAGTATTTTTCCTCCAAATCACTTCCCAATAATGCAGAAATCTTGTTTCCCAAAACACAACAACATAACACCACAACAACTACAACACAACATAATATGCACTTTCTTCTGGTTTTCTTTCAAAATTCCATAGACTTATTAGAGATTTCAAAAGAGGGAAGTTACTTACTCTTTCTTATGAACAATTTCTAGTAAGATGGAGTATAACTTTAACTCAAAAATAGTCCCAAACACGCAAAAAATAACATTGCCAAATGAAGCAATAGGCAGCAACAACTTCACCACAACGCTAAGCTTACTTCCATTAACTTTTTGCTTAAGATTTGATGGTGTTTTTGCTTGAGGGATTTCCTCTTGCTTCTAGCTTGTTAATGAAAAGAAAGAGGATTTCGTGAGGGTAAGCAAGCACCTCAAATCTGGATAAGTTGGAAAATGATCTCAAATCACAAAACTTAAAATATAAAGGTGCTGGGCGGTGGCCATTTTTAGGCGGCGTCCATGTCACCTCTTCGATAGTGCCACCATAAAACGCCTATAACTTTTACTAACTGGATGCACGAGCTGTTTGGATGTTCTGTAAACTAGACTCAAAAGACCTTAATGATAGGCCGGGGCTTTAGTTCATTATGTATTTGGAGATATGATCATTTAAAGTTGACCCTAATTATACAATCTTCACATACTCTTTGCTTTTCCATTTGTACACATTTCCCTTGTCATCTACGACCAATATATAACCCGTACTTCCCTTAACATAGCATACAAACATTAAATAATCACAAAATTTTCGGGGTGTAACAAGTTATAGCTCGATGGGTAAACATTAAATTGCCTAGTTACGCTTCTTCAGAGTCACCATAGGTGATTTCGTAAAGTTAGACATGACTCTACTTTGATGTTATCTTCTGCATGGATTTTTGTATTCTTGTATGCTTTAGTTAATTGTAGGATCTAAATGGTAAGAGTTCGATTTTCGAGGAAACCAATCTTAGAGTGGAAGAGTAGCTCAGAGTGCTCGTAGATTGTTGTTTCCTATCTTAAGGCCAAAAAGATGATCTCCAAGGGTTGTATGTGTCATTTGGTTCAGGTTAAGGATTCTAAGTCCGAAATCCCAACTTTTCAATTAGTCCCGGTTGTATGTGAGTATCCAAAGGTGTTCTTGATAATCTACTAGGAGTTCCTCCCAAGCGAGAGATTGAATTTAATATTAACCTTCTTTCTGACACCCATCCCATATCCATTCCTCCTTACCAAATAGTTCTAGTTGAGATAAAGGGAGAGTTGAAGGAACAGTTGAAGGATCTCTTAGATAAGGATTTCATCAGCCCTCGTAAGTCCTCGTGGGGCACTCTAAACTTTTGTTTGGAAGAAATATGGTACTCGTAATGTGTATTGATTATTGCCAATTGGAAAGGTTACAATCAAGAATAAGTATCTCCTCCCTAGGATTGATAACTTGTTTGATCAGCTTCAGGATGCTAGGTATTTCTCTGCTAAAGATAGAGTTCGGGATCCGGCTTTCACCAATCTTAGAGTTAGGAGAGGGAATTTTAAGACAACCTTCAAGACTCCTGGGTAAGGTAACTACGAAGTTTGTTGTTATGTCTTTTGGACTAACGAACACTCCTGCAACTTTCATGAATTTGATGAACATGGTATTCAAGCAGTATCTGGTTTTTAGATGACATCCTTGTGTACTGAGTGAGAAGAGGAGCATGCCGCCATTTGAGGATTGTATTAGCACCTTTAAGATCGCGCTGTTTGCTAAATTTAGTAGTGTAAGTTTTAGTTGCAAGGTTGCATTTCTAGACTACTTGGTATCTAGTGAGGGTGCAAGGTGTAGACTCTCAGAAGATTGAGGCAAGATGACTTTCCTAGACCTATCGCTTCCTATCGACATTAGGTGCTTTTGTTTAGTTGGCTACTACCAAAGGTTCGTAGAGGGATTTTCATTCATTGTCGTGACTTGACCAAGTTGACCAGGAAGAAGGTCAAGTTTCAATGATTCGATTCTGTGAGAGGAGCTATCAAGAGTTAAAGACTCAACTCATTTTGCTCGTCTTGTTCCTCCTTCCAGGCGTATAACTTTATGGTATATTGTGATGCCTTTGGATTTGGCTCTTGTGCAAAAGGTCCAAGGTCATTGTTTATGCCGAGATGGCGTAAGACTCATAAAAGGAATTGTCCACCTGCACCTTGAGTTAGCAGTAGTGGTGTTTGGCTCTAAAGATTTAGAGGCACTATTTGTATGTGGTGCATGTGGATGTGTTCACTTATCACAAGAGCCTTCTCAGAAAGCTTACTAAGGACCCGAATTTGCGTAAAGTAGATGGCTCCGAAGCCAAAGATTATGACACGAGTGTCCTCTAAATTTCATCCATGCTACCAATGTAGTGGAAGATGCCCTTAGCGATAATTCTATGGGGAGTGGGTGTCCTGTTGAGGATGGTAGAAAGGAGTTGGTGAAAGATGTCCATAAATTTACACGATTAGGGTTAGCCTTGCGTCATTCAAATGGACAAAGGGTGCTATTGTATAGAATGGTGCAGAGTCTTCATTAGTGTCAGAAAGGTGCTAAGGCAAGATAAGGATCCTATTTTGGTCAAGTTGAAGGAAGCGGTCCAAGTCGAAAGCGGAGGTTTTCTTCCCAATGGGGAGACGGTACCTAAATATCGTGGATCGGTTATGTGTTCCGTATGTAGATGACTTGAGAGAGAGGATATTGAAAGAGGCTTAAAGCTCTCGATATTCTATCCATACAGTGCCACCAAGATGTATCGATCTACGGGAAGTCTATTGGTAGAAGGACATGAAAATGACATTAAAGAATTCATGGCTAAGTGTCCAAATTGCTACCGCTGAAGGTCGAGCATCAAAGATTGGGAGGTATGCTACAAGATATCGTATTCTACTTGGAGTGGAAAGAGGTAAATATGTAATTAATTTAGGTCTGCTTTATTTCTCAATGATACTATCACAATATATCTATATACTAGTGTGGTATCATTGAGGGTAAGCCGCCATCGAGACTCTCTGGCCCTCCATGATACTATCACAATATATCTATATACCGTTATCGCATCATTGAGGTCTGCCAGTTTTTAATAAGACACTTAGCCCTCCGTGATACAATCACAGTATACTGTATATAATATTGTGGTATTATTGAGGTCTTTTCTACCCTCCATGATATCTTCATAGTATATCTATATACTTGCATGATATCATTAAGGCCCTGTCAATCTTTCAAAGAGAAACTCCGTAGACCTTTAATGATACCATAATTGTATATCTATACCGTTGGCGGTATCATTAAGGTCTGCTTCACTCTTCAAGAGTACCATCACATGATATCTATATGTTAAATATGGTATCACCGAGACTTGTTTCGGCTCTTCAAAGGAGACACTTCCTCGGCCCTCTATGATACTATTACAATATACCTATATAATGTCATGGTATCGCCTCATATGCTTCGCCTCTTAATGATACCATCACAATATATCTATATACTGCTATAGTAATTCTATGTATTTTTTTGTCCTTCAGTGAGACACTACTCTGTCCTTCATGATACCATCACTCTTCGATTCTCCATGATACCTTCATAGTATATCTATATACTAGTACATATTATCAAGGTTCCAGTTTACTTTTCCGTGAGAAACTGGCAGCTTTTTAATGATACCATCACAATATATCTATATATCACGGTATCATTAAATCTCTGTTTCGCTTCACATACACCATCATAATATATCTATATGTTTTCATGGTATCATGAGGCTTTCTTCGGTCCTTCAGACACTCCTCGCTCTCTATGATACTATTACAATATACCTATATAATGTCATGGTATCATTTAAGTATGTTTCAGTCCTTGATGATACCATCACAATATATCTATTTACTGTCATAGTATCATTAAGGTCTTCTTTTTTCCTTCAGTGAGATACTTCTCTGTCCTTCATGATACCATCATAGTATATCTATATAGTACCATGATATCATTAAGGTATTCTTCAGTCTTTTAGTGAGAAACTTCTTAGTCTTCAATGATACCATCACAATATATTTATATACTGTCATGGTATCACTGAGGTTTGCTTCAGTCCTTTAGTGAAACGCTCCTCAGTCCTCTGTGATACCATCACAACATATTTATATACTAGTATGGTACCATTGAGGCTTACTTCAGTCATTCATGATACCATCACAATATATCTATACACTACGGTGGTATCATTGAGGTCTGCTTCAGTTCTTCGATAAGACACTCCTCAGCCCTCCATGATACTATCACAGTATGCCTATATAATATTATGGTATCATTGAGGTCTTTTTCAATTCTTCAGCGAGACACTCCTCAGTCCTCCATGATACCATCATTGTATATCTATATACTAGCATGATATCATTAAGGTATGTTTCAGTCTTTCAGTGAGAAACTCTGTAGTCTTTAATGATACCATCACGGTATATCTATATACTATCATGATATCATTGAGGTCTGTTTCAGTCCTCATTTATACCATCATAATATATCTATATGTTGTCTTGGTATCATTGAGGTTTACTTCAATCCTTCAGCAAAACACTCTTTAGTCCTCTATGATATGTTTATATGCTAACATGGTATCATTGGGGTTTGCTTCATTCATTTAGTGAGACTCCTCAGTCCTCCATGATACTATCATAATATATACTAATGTTTGCTTCAATAAGACACTTTTCAGTCCTTTATGATATCCACATGATATATACCATATATTGACAAGGTATCATAAAGTAGATAAAAGAATTGAAAAAATAAAATAAAACAAAAAAGAAACAAACAAGAAAAAATAAAAACAAAAAAAAAAGGAGCCAACAAGAGAAATAGAAAAAGACAACAAAAAAAAGTCAAATAAAAAAATAGAAAATAAATAATAAAAAAATTAGCAAATGACACCTATAATAAAAGATAACATGAGACAAAAGAATGAAAATAGTAAATGAGCAAATATAAAAGTAATAAATGAAAGGATTAAAAAAAGGGACAAAAGAATAAAAATAATAAATGAAAAAAAAATAGAAGTAATAAATGAAAGGATCAAAAGAAGAAGAAAGAGGATAAAAAGACAAAAATAATAAATAAGAAAAAGATAAAAATAATAAATAAAAGGATAAAAAAAAGAAAAAGAAGAGATGATCACGTGAAAATAAAAGGGGGCACCAGGGTAATTATTTTGAGACGCCTAGATATTTGAAAATTAGTATGGAAGGAAACATTTTTTTTATAATTAATTTAGATTTATGGTCTACTTTTTGTACTTTTTCCTTATTAAAATCATATCAGAATCGGCATTCAGAAGTCATAAATATTATGAGTTGACTCCTTTTGAGATTTCAACATATTGTTAGCTTAGTTTACATCTTTGAGATATGAATAATTTTCATAGTTACTAACTTTACGTGTGTTTGTATGATTTTTTCATGGTTTTATGTCTTATTACTAGTCGACGTTTTTCCCTTCCCCTCTAGGACTAGCATAACTTGCTGTTTTCATTATTTAAAAAATGCGGTCTTTCCAATTATACATATATATTATAAAATATTTTA
>JACEIK010003756.1:52316-70463 GCA_018107945.1 Datura stramonium | reverse complement strand
TTCGGTTTTCGGTTTTTATGCCCACCCCTAAACATATATAATGAGATCACAGTAAGAGCATGTGAATATTTCATGAAACCCCATTTCGAAATTTACACTAAATCATGGTGAAAATTCTATAATTGTGCTATTTCCATATCATGAACATAATTTGAGAACTTGAATGTAATTGCGTAAACATACACGGCTAATCATCATGATTGGTCTTAAAATTCATAGAAGGCGTATCAGAATTCATCCATAAATCGAAACCCTAGAACATGCTTTTCTAGAAATCAAGGGTTTAGAGTTTTAGTTATAAAAATTTGGACACAAGAATGAAAGGAGATCCTTGTTGAAGTCCCACATACCTGGATTGGAGAAATCCCCCACAAGAACTTGAATCTTGAAGCCCTTGAAGAAATCCTAGGTGATCATTGAGCTTGAGAGAAGAAGAAGAAAACCTCACAGATGATTTTGAGAATGAGGGGCTTAGGCTAGTGAAAACCCCTATATTTCAACCCCTTTCAACACCCAAAACGACGCCATTTAAGAATTGGGAACATAGGACTTTACTGGAATTCCCCAGGGTTAAAATTTAAAATCTTCCCGTGAATGACTACGACCCTCACCACGAGTTGTTGGTCCTTTCCACGGCTCATGGTGACCGTCCGTTGCTTCAAGAGTCATTTCTCCAGATTCTACTTCCTTATCCCACTACCGATAGGACGAGCCGTTACTTGACCTAACGACTCGTCAGTAACTTCTGTCATCGCTACTGCCTCCACATCCTGAGATCCCTCCAACGACCATCACAATAGGTTGTTACCACACTTAATGGTTCGTGGTAACTGTCTGTCATCACTGAACCACTTAGTCGAACCCTTTCTGGAATCTAACCAACGTCCATTCAATATGACCCATCGCAGCTAACAATGGGCCATCCCTTGGCTCGTTGTTTCTAGGAGGTATGGTCTGCTAGCTCACTACAACTACATCTAATGGGTTGTTGCTTCCCACGACGACTCGTTCTATCCTCTCGTGGTATCAAAATCCTCTTGAACCTTTTTTGAAACTCTTCCTATGACTCAAACTAACGGACCGTTAGAGCAACCCATGACTCGTTGAACGAGTCACTCTGAGAAATTTCTACTGGTTTTCCTGCTGAACTTCATCTAACTTTGGGGTCTGATTTGAGAAACTCTTGAGGTGCTACAATCATGGTCTCCACCAGACTGGGATGAAGATCCCTGAATTGGTATCTCTGTAGATGCTACCCGAGTTGAGGGAATGGGTGACACCTCTGTTGTATGATCTATGGCTCTCTTTCTACCTAGAGGCAAGTATTTTTTCTCATCTTTGTCCATAAGGTGGGACCTCTTTGGTGTACTTGACTTGTCACCCCTTGGTGTACTTGACTTCTCATTTTGGTGCCATTTACTTGTGATCATACACAAACTTGTTAGAACATGGACTGTGGGTAATCATGAAATCAAAATAAAATTGCTTAAGACGGTTAGATAGATGGTCCATACTGTAAAGAGACGAACCATACCTTGTACCGTCAATTGACCCCAGGAATTTCCCATCCACCGGTTCCATGGATAGTTCAAGCTGCGGACCGCCCTTTTAAAGGATGATCCATCCTTTGAGTCATTCTTTGACTAAAAAAATTTGAGCTTTTGTGTTCTCTTGACAAAACAACATATGGGCCATCTTTGGAAGAGACGGTCCGTCCATGCTGATATGTTGGTAATCTACCAACTCATTAGGCTTTTAAATATGAGCTTTTTCTTCATTTTCAAGTCATTTGAGTTGATTTTATGTGCTTTCTCTTTAGTTTTTGTAGGTATTTAATTTAAGGAGAGAAATCAAGAGCTTGGACAAAAGCATGGAACTAAAGAAGAGGATTGAAGCTTTACCAGATGGGACCGGTGCTCCACCGGATGGAGCCGGCGGAACACTGGCTAAAATGCAGGAGCATATTGGACTATAGTGGAAGGTGCACTGATGAAACGGGGGTCATCACCAGTGAACTGCCGGTGCCAATGCCTGCCAGACCAGAGTCACTGCCCGCCACTTGCGATGCAGCGACGCTCCGTGGATGGGCACCAGCGGAACGCCGATGACTTACAAGTGAGGTCGCCTTCAGGAGGGAAAAATCATCCAGTACGGAATTTGAGGAGCAATTTTTAACCTATTTATGTATATTCTCTAAAAAGTATCATTTATTCCATTCCAGATTCAAAGAGAGTTAGACAAATAGTGAATAGCTTTTTCTTCTTCTTATTCTTCAAGGTAAAAAACCTCCATTGAAGATACTTGTGAGCTTAAAATTAACTCTTGATGATGAATGTTATGATTTTGACTGTTAATATAATTTTATATTTCTCATTAATGAGTAGATAAATCTCTTTGCTAGGGGTGTGTGGATGATTGGGGTTAAATTGGATTGGGTGTTTCTAGATTGATATGAGAGTTACGACTCATTTAATATAAATCTGTTGCTTTCTCCCAATATATAACTCAATTACTCATAGGTGGAAATGTGAGTTATGTCTACTTACTCTACTTTTGCTTGAAAAGGGAAATTGAGTATGGGTGAGAAGGCAATAGTGGAAATTGGGTGTTGATTGTGTGGGGTTAGGCTAGAGATAGCTAAAACCTATAGTCATTTATCCATGAGAGATATGATGCTAGAAATAACTCAAATATAACCCAAATCTTAATGGATATATAGTTTAGGACCTTGGGGTTTGAGAAAACCCAAGGCAAAAGGTATCAAAGTGGTTGAAAAACATCGGGTGCCATCTTGTCCATGATTATTTATATTTTTGATTAATAATTTGATTTCCTAGTCAATTCCAATCCAATTGACGCCATATTCAAAAGCTGTTATACCCCGAGAATTCAAAGATCAGACCCGGGAGTTGAAATGGGATAAAATTAAAAATGGGTGCTTCAGTTGCAGAACGAGTCGTTGGACGACTCATGAGGAGACCCCACGAGTCGTCAGGTGACTCGTGGGGAGGCCTGGATGAATTAAAGGTTGGATGTCCCCACGGGCATGGGAACGACTCGTGGTCAGCCACCACGAGTCGTCAAGTTAGCTGTGGGGTGAAGTTGAAAAAATAACATAGAAGGATAGACCAGTGTACCTAATGGGAGGACCCCACTAGTTGTGGTTAGTCCCAATGACTCGTGAGGTGATTTGTGATCAAGCAAGGTGAGTTTTCATTTGATGCTGAGGCAGTGTACATGACGGGAGGTGGCTACGAGTCGTGGTCTCGAGGAACGAATCGTTATGAGCCCTTTAGGATCTATTAACTAGTGTACTTGACGAACAACCTGACGAGTCGTGGCCCTTCATGACGAGTCGTCAGGTCCCTCGTTGGGACCCCCTGACAGTTATTTTCTGTGAAATAGTAAGGGTCTTTTACTAATTTCCTAAGTTCCTAAGGCCTAAACTACAACATTTTGGGTTATGAATAGGGAAATTTAAAGGGGTTAAGTTCAGTTTTCTCTTCATTCATGCATGCAAGAATAATGAGAGCAATCAAGGGAGATTCTAGGCTCTTTTCTTCAATTCTTCCAATTTCATTCTTGGGTAATCAAGGGAAGTTAAGAATCAAATATTCCTAGGTATGTAACGCTATCAATAAGTGATTTCTTCCACACCCATGCACCTCCTCTATGATTTTTACAAAAATTTCAACAAAAACTCATGAGATTTTCAATTTGATTTACTTAAACTCTAATGATTGGATTATGGGTTTTGTGATTTTAAAATCTTATCATAATCTATGGGTTTTAATCCGTCTTTATTATTTAAATTATTTATAATTTTATCAATTTTGATTTCTATGTGTTTAAGCCTAATTATGCATGTCCCATGATGAATTGATTTATGATCTACTTACCCATTGATGATATTTATAAACCCATCATGAATTATGATTTATATCACGAACTTATTATGTTACCCATTATGATTTTATGAATTTCAAGCTATATGCATGATCTACAAGTATGTATGAATCTTATGAATCATGAACTATGTTTTTGGCCGACTCACGGGCCTTGATTCATGGCTAGTTCACGTATATACAAGAATGTTTACGATTATCATGATTTAACTATCCCATGAATCCATGCATGTTATACTATGAGCACTATATATGTTTTGGGAGTAGCATTGAACACCGAGTAGGTTCGAGGCCTAGGTTCTGCCCCAAATCTCATAAACTACGTGCCACCGTAGGTATGTTGGGACCCTTCATGACTGTCCCCGACCCAATTGGCCCTTATCATGTGTGATCATGCCTTTTATGGTTCTACCCTTGGCAAGGTACGAACACCCTCCTGACTAGGGTTACAAGTCGGGCTTCATGTGTGCTCATATGGATTATGTCGGTTAAGAGAATCTCCCACTGTTCCTCATGATTTATGCATGTTATGATTATTTATGTTGGCTCAAGTCATGTTAAGTAAAACTCTTTTATTATGACCATGATTATGTTTATGTTACGAATTTTTTGAAAACCTTGAGCCTTATAACATGTTATGATGATTTACGATACGAGCATGATGTCCTACTCTTATAATCATTTATGAATTTTATATATGTTTTAAATTTTCGTTTTACTTACCTTGCATACTCAGTACATTCCACGTATTGACCGCATACTCTCTATGCTGTATCGTTTTATGATACAGGCCCTAGCTCTCATGCTCATCCTCACTCGTAGATTGTCTCGGAGTTGTTCTAAGCATACTTGGTGATTCCTCATGTTCCGAGGGCTATGTATTCCAACTCTATGTTGTTCTTTCAGTTTTAGGATTGTTGGGTTAGTTGGGGAGTTGTCCCATCAACCTGTCTTTTCATGATTAGAGGCTTATCAGACTATAAGTTGTAATCAGCCGTATTGTATGAGTCTAGCTTTGCTTTTCCTTTTATTATGTCATGATTGCGTTCTTTTTATGTTAAGTCTTCCGCTTATGTGACTGAATTAGATGTATGCTTATGCCATGGGTTGACTTGGGGTCTCTCGGGGCTCCTGGTCTCGCGTCTACGATCCGGGTGTACGTTCGGGTCGTGACAAACTTGGTATCAGAGCCATAGGTTTGAAGTGTTCTAGGGAGTCTGAAAGCTGCATTAAGTAGGGTATTTTTCATAGGTAGAAGCGCGCCACACTTATGACGAAGAGGCTACTAGACGTTTAGGAAAAGAATACCCTTGAAAACTGAGAATAGAAAATCTGGAAGTGGTGTGAGGTATAGTACGGATTGTAGGTTGCTACTATGAGTCGTACTGAGCATTCATACCACCAAATTGACCAAGGTTTCATAAAAAGCCTTTCCTATGACTTGTGGAATCAACCTACGGGTCGTACGATGAGTCGTGGAAAAATCCAGAGAAATACTAATGCAGGGGATTCATCAGATGACTCAAGGTACGGATCATACCTTTTTGGTACGAGTCGTACCTACGAGTCGTACTAAAATATGGCTGAAATTCTGTGACTTCTCACAAGTCGTACCTTCATGGTACAACCCGTAGTGATGACCCATGACGAGAATCTGATAATTTCCTATCTAATTCTTATTTTTCAAAAATGGAATGCTAACTTCTTTTTCTATAGGTACAATGACTCAAAAGCGAAAGGCATCCAAAGCAACAACCCGGAGAACATTAATTGATGAAACATCTGAGTCCGATGCTGGACAAGCTGGCAATTTCCCTAGTGGTTCACTTGAGGAATACCAAATAGAAACCTCTGACACTGATGGAACCAGAATCACTAGGGAAAAAACAAAGGCCCAAGCTGAAGCAGGCACTGCCACATCTGCTCAAGCTCCCCAGTCTGAGGAGGGAGCTAGAGAAGAACATTAGGAGTCGAGAAACGACTCAAACACTGAAGAAGGGTCAGGAGAGACCCAAACTGGAGAAGAAAGTGGCAGTGAAGAATCAGAGGAGGAGGCTCATAATGCTGCACAGGAACATACCCCACCCATAGAGAAACGTACAATTCGGTGGAAAGTGCCGGGAGCTAAAGAAATCTATGAGCAAGGCATATCTCACCGCCAAGAATAAATCAAGGAGGAGCATCCAAGAAGAGCCGCAGATCCTCACAAACTCACTGAATGAAGTTGAGGAGATGAAGCGGATTTGTAGTTTCTATAGTTTTGAGTGGATGGCCAAGACTCTAGCACAGTATATAGAAGAAATAGTCTAGGAGTTCTATGCCAACTATTTGGCCACCATGGAGGTAAAGGCAAAGGAATGTAAGAAGATAAAACACAAGCCTCGTCTGGAGAGTGTTATGGTCCAAGTTAGAGAGGTTGATATATCTAAGCAAACCATCGCTCGAATGTTGCACGGACCACAGTTCCTGCCTACAAGGATGATGCTAGAGTACGACTACGGGGTGTAGGCAATGAAGCAGATTAGACAGTTGAGTTTGCAGGAGTGACATAACCAGCTGCAGTGGCTAGCAGGGGTGATTGCTGAGAATAAGGAAGAAGCTGAGTGGGTTACAGGTGGAAAGCAGGTGACAAAGAACTCACTAAATTTCATAGCAAAAGCCCGCTGGACACTAGTGCGCCATCGGTTAGCACCTACGATCAACGACAACACATCGAGTGCTGATAGGGAAGCTTTGGTGGCATGCCTCATGTATCTCTATCCCATCAATATCCCGAGGATCATAGCAGATGAGATACGAGACCAGGCGGTGGGAGTGAGCACTACTATCCCATTCCCGAGTATTGTATTCAGGTTATGTATGGAGGAAGAAGTTCCACGGGGTGACGGGCATTTGATTGGAGGACAGAGGATTGCATACATAGGCCTTATCCGGGATGAGATGAACCCGGTAAGCAGATCCAGGATTCCCAAAGAAATTCCAGCAGCCCAGCCAGCAGGGTATGCACAGGTTAATGTCCCTATTACACAAGAGCAGAGCGAGACATTGGCCATAGACGCCGGTCATTCAGAGTCGGCTCCCAGAACCTCAGCTGCACCACTTCCCAGCCTATAGACGCAGACTCCAACAGGGTATACTTTGGTACCATAGGACTTCCTCTAGAAGCTGGCCAAACGGTTGACCATGGAGGAGCGAAAGATTCAGGCCATGATGGACAATGTAAAACCATGGGTCAAATCAGAGATAGAGGCAGCAGCTCAGGCTTTACATGCTCGCCTAGATATTTTGAGTGCCGATTCAATGTGAGGACGGTGGAGCAGACTGAAACCAACAGTCTCCATGCGGAGTTGGGGGCTCATTGGAGCCAATTAGTTGAGTTGTCATCACGAAAACCTACAGTTATAGAAGTTCCCACTCTTTTAGACCTAGATGTCGAGCCTGACGAGGAGATTGATTTGGCGGCATATTGAGAGCCGACTACAGCTGTTGAGAAGGGTAAGAAAAGAGTTGCTAAGGATGTTAGAGAAGAGAGTCCGAAAAAGAGAAGGAAGAAGGAGAGGAAAGAGCGCAAGCGGGCCAGAGCAGAGAGCATGCAAACTCATGAAACACATATTTCTGAGCTGCATGAGAGAGCTAAAGGAGCCGATAGCTTCACCATAGCTCAGCCCAAGCTTGCCAGTGGCTATTACCCTTCGGGTGAGCCACATTCAGCCCCAATAGTTACAGAGGCCATCGAAGCGACCATGATTACTGGGGGGACCACTCCTCCTATTGACATACCATTGAGCGCGCCGGCCACCGCTAGCGCCACTATTACAGAAGAGGTACCACCTTCGCAAGATGACAGGAACGCCTAGTGAGCCACAAACATGTTCTCTTCCCTATGTTCTTATAGTTTATGCTTCGGGGACGAAGTTTACTTTTCAAAAAAGAGGAGGGGGTGTACTTGATTTTTGGGATTTTTGAATCGTCTGAGGTTTTTTTTTCCGTATTTCTTTTCCCTTAGGCATGCTATCTAGTAGAATTGACATGTGTAGGATTTTTATTTATAGTTTGTGATTTTTGTTTAATTAGTAAGTAACTTAGGAGTACTCAGCCAATAAAATGCACTAGTGTTTGTTTTTTGAAAAAAAATTGACCCTGTTTAAATTTTTTTGATGCATTAACTATGTATTTGTCACAACATGCATGATTGCTGTGGATCTTTTGATGTCATTTAGTTTATTAATATGTGTAGTTTTGTTAATCCATGTGTAAACCAGACAGGTGAGGTTAAAATAGTTCATGTAACATGTGTGAGTGAGGTATAATATTCAGTTCTGTATTGTGTTTAAGATCTAGAACTTTCCTGGTTGGTCTTTGCACAGACTAAGGATGGTTGGTTAGGATATGATCATAATCCATTTTTGTTTAGCTCACTTTTAGCCTATATTACCCTACCAAAGGTGCATGAATCTCTTGATCCCAAGTTTGAGCCTTAATAGACCATGTTTCTTTGATTTACTGATTAACCGTACCCATTTATTTACAATGAACCTGTTTTGGCCCTGGTCCTTCCTTGGATATTGTACATCTCGACATAAGGAAAATTCTTAAGTTAAGGGTGGCTAGAGTAGGGGCGTGTAAATGGTGGGAACGGAAGAAAGGAAAAGAAAAGAGAAAAGAATATATGAAAAATGAGGTGTGGTGAGATGAAAAGAAAAGAGATGAAAATGTTGAGAATCTTGAAAAAGAAAACTCAAAAGAAAATGAAAATGCTAAAAAAGTTGAAAACTCACCACACCTATGCAAATGTGTATAAAAAGGGGTGAAAAGGGAATGAAAGAATAAAGGGTGAAATAGGTGAATGGTGTAGCCAATGTATGTAGTGCCAAGGAAGGGATAGTCACTTATAAAATCTTCCATCTTTATCATGTCCAGCCCTAAGCCTACATTACAAGCCATACCAAGTTCTATAGTGATCCTAACTCGACCATCTAATAAACCAAAGCAGAGAAAATAAGGGAAAGTCTATGGTATCTGAAATATAATACTTGTAACTTCTTTGCGAGAGTGAGCGCCTTACTTGTTTATTCCCATGCCATGTTTGAAATTTTATATCTGAGTGGGGACTTCCTTTGCATGAGGGTACATGGATTATGTTTGCTTACACCATTGGTCTGTGTGAAAAATATCGGTGATGACTTGATTGCCTGTTGATAGCTAGATGCCATGTCTTGATCCCTGTTTATGATGTTTTGAGGTTTCTTGTAATGCATTAGCTGATGTTGTTCCATGAGAAAGGGTTAGTAGAGTTCGTATAGAAAGTGCAAGCTTTGTTTGAGTATTGGTTGTAGTATCTTAAGTCTATTTTATAGTTGAGGGTCATGTTTAGTTTTTCTTTTCTTTGCCTGAGGACATGCAAAATTCTTAAGTTGAAGGTGTTGATGTGCTATGGATTAACAACACTTTCGATGCTCAAAACTAAGAAAATAGCATGGACTTAGGTGTATTTATGTGAATATGAGAAACTTTTCCTTTGGTTACAGGATAAATTGGTGTTGGAGCTAAAAAATGCAAAAGATAGCCTGAAGTGTGCAAAATAGGCTCAAATTGCAGTCCATAGTATGAGCTGCAGGAAGGTCCTACGAGTCGTACTGGTGGCCGTGGAAAGTTGCAGAAGGCTAATGTTGAAGAGATGCAGTGTACGAGTCTCAGTACGAGTCGTATCAAGCTTGTACGAGTCGTGGTGATGAAGTCGTGAAAAGATTCAAAAGATTTGTATAAGAGGCTGACTCCTACTACGGAAAGGAAATACGAACCATGGAATGAAGGTACGAGTCGTACCACGACAGTCGTTATGAACTTCAGAAATATTTCAAAATCTCAGAGTCAAGCCTTGGGAGCTTAGTACGGATCGTAAGATGGAGGTACGAGTCGTACCAGGATCCAACACTTAGCCAAAATCAACCAGTCATGCAATGTACGAAAGGCTGTTACGGCTAGTAGAATCTCGCTACGGATCATAGGTTGACTCGTGATGTAGACGGAACCAGATATGAAAATTCACCCTGTTAGCCTAGGAAAAGGATTCTTGTGTCTGTATAAATACGTTTTATGTTTTATTTTTCGGTAGATTTCATCAGGTTTGATCAAAGATTATATCATAGACATTATTGGAGACAAAATTAGATAATTGAGAGAAAGAGAGAATTGATTTGATTTGACTTGTGATCAACCTATTCTTGAATTCTTCTTGTTCTTGCTACTTGTTTTTCAAGGTTTTGCTGATTAATTAAAGGAAGTGCTTTTCTCATTAATACTTGTAATTATTGATTTATGTTCTTAATCATGAATGCAATCACAACCTTACAACTATGAGAGGCTAAAACCTCCATAGGTAGGGTTGTGGGAACCAGGTGGATTAACCAGCTAGGGTTGCACAAAGGATTCTAAAACTAATGCTAAACGCTTATATTGTATTCTCTTCATGCTTAAACATTTCTTAATGGTGCACAATGTTAGGACATGCCCGAATTCTTTACTTGCTTAGGTATAAGAGGTAGTGATTAGGAAAAGAGAATTACAACGGAGCCTTGATCTTGATGATCACTGTATTAACTTGAGCTATGGTCACAGGATAGTTAAATCTGGAACTTAGTGATAACAGATAGCTTGAAACCGCTCATGAGATTTGGTCGAGTAATTGAGTATAGTCATTCAATAGGGACTGTTCACACCGTTTTAGTGAACCTTAGTTATCAGTTCTATAAGTAAGCATTGGTGATGATCAGGAGTGTATACCCAAAGAAGTTATGAACCCATGGGGAACACAAACCCTAGTTATCCTTTAATATTGATTCAAAACTAGATTTTTGATAATTTTTTTATCATTGATTTTCTTTAGAACCCCCCAATTTTGGAGTAACTACCTCACAAGTTCACTTACCAGCTGTAATCTAGCTCTTCCATATTCCCTGTGGGATCGCCCAACCTCTAGTTGGGTTCTTTATTGACAACATCCGCTTCATACTTCAGTAATAGGTGTGGTTTGAGTGTTGTCAAAAAGTCTCTCAAGAACTCTAAGAGCAAGGCTCAGGGTTTCTCATTCATCTCAGAAATTCAAGCTTAATCGTCAGGGGAATTCTTAGCCAAGTATGGGGAATTCAACAAGGACATTGTTCTTCCCTTGTGTCCCCCAAAACCCTCTTATAGTTTCTCTATCAGTTTTAGCCCTGAGTTTCTGAATACGAAGAGATTACATGTTGTTATTCATTAATTTCACATAGAATGATATCCATGCTTATTATTGATATGATCTCCAGCAGTTCTTACCTAAATTGTTGATGTTCTTGTAAAAGTGAATTTAAGCTCTAAGTTTTCGAGTGAAGGCTATTTGCGTATTTAATTCCGTTTAGTTTGTGAAGTGTGATTGGAGATGATTTTCTAGTATTTCTTATTGTATATATGTTGAGTAAATATTCCATGGAAAAGAATGACTTTAGCCCTGACACGAATAAGAAAGCTATAACACTGTTTGTCGGATGAGATTTCTTTAATTCTTAAAAATTTTGCCGTATTATGGAATTCCCGTGTTGTTGGAATGGGTAGAATTCTCTGTTAGCTGCTTAGTAGTTCAGTTCAGTTAGAATGTAGAAATTCTTCAAAACTATACAGAATTTGTCAACTGATTAGTTTGACTTCAGTCTTTTCCTTAGGTGTTAGTGGTGCCTCCCAGTTATCAGAATCAGATTCAAAATCCAGTTTATTGGTCCATTAGGAGGTCATGAAATTTTAGATATATAGCTCTGGCTAGCCTCAGGAACCCAGTTCAGGTTACAGTTTGTTCTTAGACAGGTTATGACGCTTCCAGATAAGCAGCTCTGACCAGTCTAGAACCCAATTTTCGAATCTAGTCTGATAAGACTCTTAGGGTACTTTCAATTATATGTCCCTAATTAGTCTTGGACCCCGGTTTCAATCTACCAGCTTAGTAATTCAGTATAGGTTTTCCAGTAGGAGTAGGACTTAGCATCGAGCAGGCCGGGGTTCCAGCGCACCCAAGTTCCCAGAACTACGTTGCCAGCGTAGGTTACAGTATTATTTGTCCTGATTAGCCCCCGACTCTTATGATCACCCATTTCATGCCTTTTATACCATAACAAGGTATATTGGGCCCTACTGGTAGGGTGTGTACATCGGACTCAACGTCTAGATCACGTGGTTATATGTCGGTTATAGACTCTCCCACTAGTTAGCTCAGTCCAGTCTTAGTATAAGCAATTTAGTTCAGTTTCAGCTCTATCAATTTAGATCAGTTCTGTACAGTATCTCAGACTCAGAACTTTTAGACTTAGGGCATGTATTTGACCATTAGACAGGATCATCTTGACCATCTTAGTTAATTATAGTTATTCAACTCAGTATATCAGTTGGTCATTGCATGTCATTTTCAGCTCAGTATTTTATATTATGTTATGTTTAATCCTGCTTACCCAGTACATTCAAAGTACTGACATATACTTTTATGCTGTATCATTTCATGATACAGCCGCAGATTCTCACACCCAGCGCCGTTAGCCGATTTCGTTCAGATCTCTCTCCTAGCAGCAGAAGTGTTAGTCCTCATCTCTCGAGGATATTATGTCATTTGTTTCAGTTTCCTTTATTATTATTTCAGTTAGACTTAGAGTTAGCTGGGGGCTTGTCCCAACAACTCAGTTAGATGGCTTTCAGACACAAATGTGGTTTCAGTTTATTAGTATTTCTTAGATGTTTTAAACTATGTTATTCAGAATTCCTTTCATGAATGTATTACGTTATTATTTTAATGCTTCCGCTATTATGTTTACTAAAAATTCTAGTGTATCATAGACCAAGGGTTGACTTGGGGTTACTTGTGACTCCAAGTACCGTGTTCCGTCCAGGGTGTAGACTCGGGGCATGACAAACTTGGTATCAGAGACTTAGGTTTAGAGTATCCTCAATGTCTAAAAGCCATATCGAGTAGATTCCTTTTCATGGGTGTGACGCGCACCACACTTATGATGAGGAGGCTATGAGATGTTAATAGGAAAACTCTCTTTTGTTCATATTCTTTATCGTGCGTTAAAGTTCAATTCCAGGAATGCCCTTCTATTGTGCTCTGTTTCATTTCAGTGAATCATGCCTCCCAGACGCGGTAATGGAAGAAGGGCCGGCAACGCCAACAGACCTGCTCCACTAGCTCTAGCGGCCCCTTAGGACGACACAGTGTCCACCGCAGAGTTTATGGAAGCTATTCAACTGCTCGCTTAGACAGTCACCAACTAGGTGAACTAGCAGGTGGTACCGATGAACACCAATGGTCAGAAGGACCTAAATCTTCGACAGAGAAGGTGGTTGGAACTACTGAAAGACTAAGACATGAGTGTGCTGTATCAATTGGGTAAAGCCAATGTGGTGGCTGATGCCCTAAATAGATTGTCAATGGGGAACATAGCTCATATTAAAGAGGGAAAGAAAGAAATGGTGAGGGATATCCACCGGCTAGCTCGAGAAAGAAATGGTGAGGGATATCCACCGGCTAGCTCGATTGGGAGTACAATCAGTGGAGTCAGCTGAGGGTGGAATAGTAATAAAGAGTGGGTCAGATTCTTCATTGGTTGTGGAAGTCAAGTCCAGACAGGATGAGGAGCCCATCTTACTTAAGCTTAAGGAAGCAGTTCTCAGAAAAGAAATAGAAGATTTCTCCCAAGGGGATATGGGGTGCTCTGTTACCAGGCAAATTGTGTGTATCAGATGTTGGTGAGTTGATACAATAGATACTGGCTGAAGAACACAGCCCGAGATACTCCATTCACCCTGGTGCTACTAAAATGTACTGCGATCTATGGGATATTTACTGGTGGACGACATGAAGAGAGACATTGATAAATTCGTAGCCACGTGCCCAAACTGCCAGCAAGTCAAGGTGGAGCATCAAAGACCAGGAGATATGACTCAAGATATCAGCATACCCACATATAAGTGGGAAGAAGTAAATATGGACTTCATTATGGGTCTACCTTGGACTCATCATCAACATGACTCAATCTGGGTAGTAGTAGATCAGATGACTAAGTCAGCTCACTTCCTCCCAGTCAAAACAACAAAATCAGCTGAGGACTATGCCAGACTGTACATTCGAGAGCTAGTCAGACTTCATGGGGTTCCTTTGGCTATCATTTCAAACTAAGGAACTCAGTTCATCTCACACTTCTGGAAGTCCTTTCAGAAGGGACTAGGCACTCAGGTCAAGCTCAACACAACTTTTCACCCGCAGAACGATGAGAAAGTTGAGCAGACTATTCAGACCCTAAAAGATATGTTAAGAGCGTGTATGATCTATTTTAAGGGTAATTAGGATGACTATTTACCTCTTATCGAGTTTGAGTACAATAACAACTACCACTCTAGTATTCAGATGGCCCCATTTGAAGCATTATATGGTAGGAGGTGTAGATCTACTATAGGGTGGTTCGAGGTTGGTGAAGCTACCTTGATAGGGCAAGACTAAGTTCATGAGGCAATGCAGAAAGTTCAGCTCATCCGAGAAAGACTGAAAACGACTTAGAGCCTTCAGAAATCTTATGTCAATGTACGGAGAAGAGAGTTGGAGTTTGCAGTTGATGGTTGGGTTTACCAAAAATTTTTGCCCATAAAAGGGGTGATGAGATTTGGAAAGATGGGAAAGCTCAGTCCGAGATATGTGGGACCCTATAGAATTTGGAGGCGTATCGGCAATGTAGCCTATGAGATAGAATTACCTTCAGAATTAGCAGCTGTGCACCCGGTATTCCATGCGTCACTTTTGAAGAAGTGCATCGAAGATCCAACCTCAGTGGTGCCATTGGATAGTGTAGGAATAAAGGATAGTCTCTCTTATGAGGAGGTACCAGTACAGATCCTTGACCATCAGGTTCGTAAGTTGAGAAACAAAGAAATAGCTTCAGTCAAGGTCTTATGGAGAAATCAGTAGGTTGAGGGAGCTACGTGGGAGGACAAAGCAGATATGATGGCCAAATACCCACACTTGTTCTCTACCGACTCTGTTACCGCTTAATATGTTAGTTTTCCTTAGAGATTGATTTAGTTGTTGGATTCAATTCATGTGTGTAAGTTTCTCTTATGACTTTAAATGTATGTATGAAAAGTGAATTCAGCCTGGTTATGTATTTTGAAACGGAGGTAGTCATTCTGTCAGTTTCGGAGTTAAATGAGCAGTATTTGAAGAGTTTGTGATTGTTATTCTCTGCTTCCTGTATGTTTTTCAACATTTGGGGATGAATTTTCCCGAGGGGGAGATATTGCAATGTCCCGAAAACCCAAAGATTAGACCCAGGACTCAAAAAGGGAAAATTTCAGAAAAAACTTGAAAACCTGGCACCAGTCACAGAACGGGTCATCAAGTAACCCGTTGGAGGTGCCCACGAGTTGTGGGGTGACTCGTGGGGAGGAATAGTGAAGAAGTTCTAGATTATGGGAAAAAGCTACACCATGGGCAACCCAACGAGTCGTAGTCAGTCCCCACGACCCGTTAGGTCAGTCGCGGGGAAGGGCAAAGGGAAGTATAGAGTGTTTGAGGTAGTGTACTTGAAGACTGGTGACCACGAGTCGTGGTTCCGAAAATGACTCGTTACGTCTCCCGTGACCAGCCATAGTCAATTATGAGGCAGTGCACCTAACGAGTGTCACCACGAGTCGTGGTCACTGACAATGACCCATTAGGATCACCTGACAGTTTTTCCCTGCGACTTTATAAGGGATATTTAGTAACTTGCTACTCTCCTAAGATTTAAACTACGTCATTTTGGACATAAATTCAGACCTATTATTGGGAACGAACGACCTCCCTCCTTATTCTCAGAAAAATATCGAAAAGTCTCTCAAGAACTCTCAGAGCAAGGCTCAGGGTTTCTCATTCATCTAAGAAGTTCAAGCTTACTCCTCAGGGGAATTCTTAGCCAGGTATGTGGGAATTTAACAAGGGAATTGTTCTTCCCTTGTGTCCCCCAAAACCCTCTTATAGTTTCTCTATCTGTTTTAGCCATGAGTTTCCGAATAAGAAGAGATTACATGTTGTTATTCGTTAATTTCACATAGAATGATATCCACTCTTATTATTGATATTATCTCCAATAGTTCTTACCTAAATTTTTGATATTCTTGTAAAAGTGAATTTAAGCTCTAAATTTTCGAGTGAAGGCTATTTGCGTATTAAATTCCGTCTAGTTTGTGAAGTGTGATTGGGGCTGATTTTCTAGTATTTCTTATTTTCTAGATGTTGAGTAAATACTCCATGGAAAAGAATGACTTTAGCCCTGGAACGAATAAGAAAGCTATAACACTGCTTGTCCAATGAGATTTTTTTAATTCTTGATATTTTTGCCATATTATGGAATTCCCGTGTTGTTGGAATGGGTAGAGTTCTTTGTTAACTGCTTAGTAGTTCAATTCAGTTAGAATGTAGAACCTCTTCAAAACTATACAGAAATTTTCAACTGATCAATTTGACTTCAGTCTTTTACTGAGGTGTTAGTGGTGCCTCCCTATTCTCAAAATCAGATTTCGAATCCAGTTTATTAGTCCATTAGGCGGTCATTACATTTTAGATATATAGCTCTGACTAGCCTCAGGACCCCAGTTCAGGTTACAGTTTGTTCTTAGACAGGTTACGACGCTTCTAGATAAGCAGCTCTGACTAGTCTAGAACCCAGTTTCAGAATCTGGTTCGATAAGACTCTCATGGTACTTTCAATTATATGTCCCTAATTAGTCTTGGACCGCAGTTTCGAGCTACCAGCTTAGTAATTTAGTATAGGTTTTCCAGTAGGAGTAGGACTTACGACCAAGCGGGCTGGAATTCCAGCGCACCCAGGTTCCCAAAACTACTTTGTCAGCATAGGTTACAGTATTATTTGGCCTGATTGGCCCTAGACTATTGTGATCACCCATTTCATGCCTTTATACCCTGGCAGGGAATATTGGGTCCTACTGGTGGGGTGTATACATCGGACTCCATGTCTAGCTCACGTGGTTATATGTCGGTTATAGACTCTCCCACTAGTCAGTTCAGTCTAGTCTTAGTATAAGTAGTTCAGTTCAATTTCAGCTCAATCAGTTTAGATCAGTTCAGTACAGTATCTTAGACTCAGAACTTTTAGACTTAGGGCATGTCTTTGACCATTAGACAGGATCATCTTGACCATCTCAGTTATTTATAGTTATTCAACTCAGTATATCAGTTGGTCATTGCATGTCATTTTCAGCTCAGTCTTTTATATTCTGTTATGTTTTCTCCTGCTTACTCAGTACATTCAAAGTAATGATGCATACTTTTATGCTGTATCGTTTCATGATACAGCCGCAGGTTCTCAGACCCTGTGCCGTTAGCCGATTTTGTTCAGATCTCTCTCCCACCAGCAGAAGTGTGAGTCCTCATCTCTCAAGGATGTTATTTCATTAATTTCAGTTTTCTTTATTATTATTTCAGTTAGATTTAGAGTTAGCTGGAGGCTTGTCCCAGCAACTCCTCAGTTAGATGGCTTTCAGACGCAAACGTGGTTTCAGTTTATTAGTATTTCATAGATGTTTTAAACTACGTGATTCAGAATTCCTTTCATGAATTTCTTACGTTATTAATTAAAAGCTTCCGTTATTATGTTCAGATTCTAGTGTATCATAGACCAAGGGTAGACTTGGGGTTACTTGTGACTTCAAGTACTGTGTTCCGTCCAGGGTGTAAACTCGGGGCATGACAAAATGAGTATCAGGCTGACGTTTAAAGGGTAATGAGGTTGTGACCTAGAATACAACCATATCACCACTAGTTGTGGAGGCAAAGGGGTGATGATACAGAGACCCTAGCCTAGTGAAGCCAGAGATAAGGCCAAGTAAACGGAGTCACTGACCTTTGAGATAGTAAGGGATAGAGTCTTGAGACCCAGAGGTCGACTTTATGTTCTAAATGTGGCAAGGCTTCGTCAGAAGACTGTAGCAAGGCATACCATGTCCGTTATTTCCCCCACCCAGGTTTGACGAAAATGCATTAGGTTATAAAAGAGATCTATTACTGGCACATGAAAAAGAAGGATATTATCGAGTTATGGCAGAAATCTCCAATGCCCAGGAAGAGTAGGCTGGTGTTACACCTTGTAAATTCCCGGCACATAGATGGCCTATTCGCGTGTTGGTTAAGCGTATTTGAAAGCCATACATGCTAGAAAAAGGCCCGGGAAAAGAT
>JACEIK010003756.1:22342-40969 GCA_018107945.1 Datura stramonium | reverse complement strand
AGCTAGCCAGGCACTAGATGTGCTTAGGCTCACCAGTCAGCAGTCCAGGTCCTACTAGGGCACCAGGTGCCAGTCATACCCCCCAAGGCGGGGCGTGACAGCTGGGAAGCAGGAACCGGGCAGGCTAATTCAGGAGATAGCCGCGTCTGCAAGGAAGTGGAGAGTAGTCAACATGAATATAGATACAAGGTTACTTTGTAGTAGGTGTAAATTTTATCCTATTGAGTCTTTGTCGAACAACTAGTGAGGTCGACTCATTCTTGCCGGTCAGAATTATGTTTCAGTTAAAGATTGCACTGAGTTGAATGCTAAAGAAACAGTCCGGCTACATGATGCCCCTGTGTTTATTAGTTTTGGCAGAAGGGAACAACTCACTATTAGGTGTTGGAAAGGGTGTTAGGTCGGATTGGGGCGCAGATTAACTTGAGTACAGCTTCCCGTCCCCAAACAAATGACCAAGCAGAGCACACGACTCAGACGTCCGGAGATATGTTAAGGGTGGAAATGTAGGTCCCCTATATGACGACCTAAAGAAGGTAAGTCAGAGATAATTGAACCGAGTATACTGCATTAGTTAGAGGGAAACATTTAAACTAATTCGAAGATATGTACCGGAAGCCCAGGGTCGTCGGAAGTCTTATTCTAGCGTATGGAGAAGTTAGAAATTGAAGCAATGACTAGATGTTCTAAAAATTCTGCCAATGAAGGGATTTATGAGATCTGGCAAGCAGGGCAAGTCCAGCCCTAAATTCATAAAGCTATACTGGATCCTTTGGCAGATTGGCCAAGTGGCCTATGAGATAGAGTTGCCTTCGGGGCTAGGATCTTTTTATCAACACTACGCAAGCGCGTAAGAGGCCTTTTCTTAGATTGACCCAGTCGAGGATGCTTAGGCCACAAAAGAGCCGTCCCACGCGGAGGCTCCAACTAACGTTGGGTCCGTAAGGGGCTACCGTGAGGATCAAAAGTCATAATAAAAGGAACATAGAAAAACTAATGTCCTCCGATGATGAGGACTCACCAGGGCTGAAACATGACTAGATCAGAGGGGGACCGGTACTAACATTGGGGCTGAGTCTGATCACCCAAACCTATATCATGCGATGATATAGCATACAAGTATGCGGTCAGTATTTGGAATGTACTGAGTATGTGAGTGATAACGTCCAAATTCACTCGTCATAAAGAGAGAGTGTAAGCAGTCATTGAGAAAACAAATATACCGGAAGTGTCAAGGTCGAATCCCACAGGAAATGGTACTTAGATGGCACAAAACTTATCTATCAAGTCAAACTAAGAAGCATCATTGAATTGAAAACAAACAAATAAAAATTTTGGGGTTTAAAATATTACACTTAAAATGTAAAAACAACTATTGATCAATCAACAAGATAACCAACTTGATTTAACAAAAGTGAGCAAGAGCTAGGGGTATGCTTTTGAATAGGGCTTCAATTGGACTAGAATCGACTAGGCAATCAAATTATTACTCATAAATATAAAATAGCCATGGATGAGGTGACATTCGACCACTAGCGTGCCTTTTGCCTCTGGTTTTCTCAATTCCCAAGGTCCCAAACAATATATCCATTAAGACCTGGTTCATATTTGATCTATTTCTAGCCTCAAATCTCTCATGGGTGAATAATTTTAGGTTTTAGCTATCTCTAGCCTAACCTCACACAATCAACATCTAATTACCCACCATTGCTTTCTCACCCATACTCAATTTCCCCTTTTCAAGCAAAAATAGAGTAAGTAAACATAACCCACATTTGCAACTGTGAGTAATTTAATTATAAATTGGGAGAAAACAACATATTTATATTAAATAAGTAACTCTAAGATTAATCTAGCAACACCCAATTCAATTTAACCCCAATTCATGTACACACCCCGAGAAAAGAGATATAGCTACTTATAGATGAGAAATATGAAATTATATCAACAATTAAAATCATGAAATTCATCATCAAGAGTTAAATTCAAGTTCACAATTGTCTTCAATAGAGGTTAGTTACCTTGAAGAAGAAGAAAAATAGTTCTTAAAATTTCTTTATTAACTTTCTACCATATGGAATTGAATGTCTGTTACTTTCTAAAGAATGTAAAGAAATAGGTCAAAAATGCTCTTAAAATCCCGTGCCGGACGATTTTTCCTTTCTTGCAGGTGGTGTCACTTGCGAGTCACCGGCGTTCCACCGATGCCCATCTACGGAACGTCGCTACGTCGCAGGTGGGGGGCAGTGACTCTAGGTCTGGCTTGCATTGGCACCGGAGGTTCGTAGGTGTTGACCTGCGTTCCACTGATACACCTTCCACTCTTGTCCAGATTACTTCTGCGTTTCAGCTGGCGTTTCGCCGGCTCTATCTGGTGGAGTGACGGTTCCATCTGGTCAAGCTTCAGTCCTCTTCTTTAATTCTATGCTTTTGTACAAGTTCTTGCTTTCTCTCCTTAAATTAAATACCTATTAAAACTAAAGAGAAAGATCCTAAAATCCTCTCAAATGACTTGAAAACTAAGCAAAAGCTCATGTTTAAAAGCATAATGAGTTGGTAAATTATCAACTCATCAAACCCCCAAATTTGAACCATTGCTTGTCCTCAAGTAATGCAATTATTTACATCTGAACTTTAGGAATAAGAATGTCATATGAGATTATGCCCAAGGAACCACTACGACCTAGACAACCCAAAGATCGCTCACCAACACAAAAGAAAATAGGAGACTCAACATTTTATGCAAATGCTTCAAGAGACAACCACAATCAATTGACACGATTCACATTTGACTCCTTCATTCAAAAAAAGAGGCATTGTTGATCACAACAAGCTTATATGGCATCTTAAGTTATTAAAAATTCACATTCAAAGTTTGCTTTAAAGCTCACTACAATCTTGTCTCAATCATATCTTTTGGCATATGCAAGCATGTTCCCCAAGGAGGTGATGCTAGTCACAATAAGAGAGAATCTCATTTAATTATCAATAAATTCACACTCAAGGAATTATATAATGAAACAAATACGCTCACTCTCACAAAGAATTCTCATGCACATAACTTGACCAATAGGCTTGCCCTTTGTGTATCTCGCCACTAATCTAGAGTTGCTACACTCAAAATCAATTAGGAATTGGAGGTCATGATGTAGGCTAGGGGTAATGGTAGGGATGACATTTAAGTACTAGTGACTAGAACCTCCCTAATGCCCTTTTGTAAATCTTATTGCATGCTCCATTTTCTTCCTAGATTACTCTCACCTTATCTATCCTTGAACATCATTTTCACTTTTGAAACAAGAGCCCCCCCTATTTCTCCTTAGTATCCACTTTTCAACTTATTTAAGCAAGAGGTAGCATCTTTTTACAATTTAGTTCTTTTCACTCAAGCAATTCATTCATTATTTCCATAATGTAGTGCTACCTTACATTGAAGTTCACATCATTTTTTCCATTTTCCTTATTGTAACCCCAAAATTTAGGTTTTTGCCTCATCTTTCCCTTTTCTATTCCCATACTTTTGGGACTTCAAGCATCATTTTTGCATTTCTTCTCACTATAAGCACTAGGGAGGATGGGTGCCAAGAGAGATTACGAAAGGGTATAGGCTTATAATGTGTTTTCCTAGGAAGATGCTTAAAGGCTCAACATTGGCTAGCAAGAGTTCATGCTCAAGGAAGTCAAATGGGTAAAGTAGCTGTCCAAAAAAAAGCCTAAAATCATCTTCCGAGTACAACTACATCTAGGATTTCGCTTTGAGTCACACTTGGGGAAAGTTCTAGACAATCATTCATGCAAGAGAATTAAACTAAAACCTTTTCCACAAAGTCTCCAAGGGGTTCACACCATTTTCATCACCACATCAAGAGTCATAAAACAAGATAACATGATAATCAAGAGGCCAAATAAAGAATGTATAACTTATGCCAGAAGTGTACTCAACTTCTCAAATTCAAATGCCCCTTTCTTTCTCCATGCCATTTAAGAAATTTTTTTGGTGGTACCTCTCGGAAGCCATTTCAATCATTGACTCAAAAGAACTTAAACTCGGCAGTTTTTCTTAAGAAAGTCATCTATCAATCCATCATTGGGAAATGCCACCAGGTTCGACAATAAAAAAATAAAATTGTTCCTCGGGAAAGAACCGTAGTATGAAGAAAATACTTAGAATTTATTTACTAACTACTATAAAAAAAAGGAAATAATCAAAACATGGGTCAACAATATTTTACAGTTTAATACTTATCCAATTTATGGCACTAACAATTTAAAAAAAAATTCATCCATTTTTCCTTCATCCCCTACCCGACAAGGGCATCCCACTACAATTAAAAACTAGAAATCATCCACAACATCAGAAATTCTGCTAGACAAGGGCAACACAAATATAAAAAACAAGCCCAAAAAGGCACAACAAGTCAATAACAACCACAAGAGAGAAAAAAAGAGCTCGATCCATCCCTAACTATAACAATACATTATCCCCAATGTATGCATGAAAAACAGAAAGGGTGGTGGGAAATCCCTGAAATGGATACTCCTCATCCTCATCATCCGCTTCTTCATCATCAAAGCCGGCCACATGTGGCTCCTCCTCTCCGCCCAAGCCCTTGAATAGATCGTCGATAGGGCCCTGGGCTGTAGATGCGGAAGCCATCGCTGCATTAAGAGCACTCAAATCTGGTCTGCCATTGACGCTCGTTCTCGCCATTCCTGCATGTCAGCCCGAAGAGATGTCACTGCTCCCTTCACTACATCCACTTGGGTGTATAGTTATGTTAAGATATCATAAACATTCTTCATCTCCAACTTCATGGTTCTGGAAATAAGGGCCAGGAGACTCTAGGCTAGCTTTTGGAGCTGGCTCTCATGAGAAGCAGTCATTTTGGCCATCTTTTGTATGCCACTTGAGCGGGAGGATGCGGGAGGAGGTGAGGACCCTCAAAATTGTGCTTCCCTCGATGCATGACTCGATATCTCGGGATGTGGCATATTAAGGCCGGGAGCAACGGGGTTTTATTCTATGTCATGGGAGGTAGAGCTTGGGAGCCTCAAATGCTTGCAACCTTTTTCTCTTCATAGTGGGTGCCTCAACATCCCTTTTTCTATCAATGTTGATCACACTGGTGGCTGAGCTAGGAGACTCATTGGGGAAGAGTGGCACTCTTGTATTAAGGCATAGCTGGGAGATAAGCACCATATATGGCATCGACTTTCCCTACTGCCTGGCCTTTCTTTTTATTTGGTCGGCCAAAATATTTCAAAAGTTGATGGGCACCCCTGTCATGGTATAGGCGATGAGTATAACAGCCTCCAGATTTACTCTTTGATCATTCTTTGATGGCATGATCTGGCCACACACAAACTCTAGTCACATTTTTTCTTCAAACTTGAGGTCATGCCTCAAAATCTCACCCACCCATAGAGACCCATTATGGCTGACCACTAGCAATAAATGGCGCTATCCAGCTAAACCGATCTTCATTGTTGGCCACTCTTTCGATGTACTCAATTCTTGGGTCGATCTCATCAGCCCAAAATAATGCACTGATGGCATCTGGGGTGATATCAACCTCCACACCCTTGATCCAGATTGAAGGCAGGCAAGGGAATTCATCAATTTTCCCCTTATGTTTTATGGCCTTCTGCCGTGCCTGGTATGAAGCATAAAACTCAGGCTCCAAGTTGGTGTAGTACTTTGGAAGAGGCTCAGTAAATACATGCCATTGACGGTGGTTGAACTGGGCAATAATATTGGGAAAGTCATTTCTCATCCCCACCAGATCAAATCTCTTCTCTATTGCGATTGATCTGCCCTCACAAAGGGCATAGTGTGCCTTCATGTTAGGCACACAAAATATGATTGCCTCCCTGGTGTTGGCGGCGCTTGCTTTGATTTGGCCTTCCCTTTTCTCTTTCTTTTTGAAGTGGAAGGGGCCTTGCCCTTGTCGGGCTTCCTGGATGAAGTCATAATTCTGTAAAGCATTTTTAGTGCCGCAACAAACAACATTTTTTTTGTATTTTTTTAATAATAAAAAAGAAAAATGAAAAACTACCATAAGCTAAAGTAAGAAATTATAATGATTGAATGACCAACAATTTGCAAGATCATAATCAAGTACTGGTTGTACCGGCGAGAGACCGGCGAAATGCACGTGGGGACCCGTGAATAGAAGCTGAACCGCTTGTGCTTTATAGAAAACTGGGTGAAAAATCATTCATATGGTGCCACACCAGCGTTTTTCTGGTCTTGATCCACGAAGCGCAGGTGAAATGCGGGTTTGGGAAGTGGCCTGAAGCCTTGCACCCCGACCTGTGTTTCAACTGGCATTTCATCGGGCCTGACTGGCGGTTCATCGGTGAACGTCGTTCTGTGAATTTCACCCCCAAACTTAGTTAAATAGAACTCCTTCACTTTCATGACTCACTCACTTATTTCACATTACTATTTTATTCTCTCAAGAACCATAACAAAAATAAAAATGAAAATTTGCTTTTAAGAATGACATCACCCGATCTATCATCGGGGAAATCGTGCCTTTTTAGCACATGGGGTTACTCAGACTTCACCCCTAACTATTATATCGAACATACACTTCACTTCATACTTTCAACCAAAATGAACATTCACAACAATAATGTGCAATTAATATTCAACCCCCAGCATACCCACATAATGAGAAATATTCAATCAATGAAAAAGCACAAAAATGGGTAATGGGGAACATGAATATTGAAAATGTCAGATGCAATATGATTCACATTCTCAACATTCAGCAAAATTAAAGAAATGTAAAATCTCATGGACACATACTAATTTGATAATTGAGAAGATGTGAAGAACTTAAAGCTTTGTGCTTGACCAACAATGTTGATCCAGAAAGTGAAAGCTTATGTTGCTAAGAGAGTGTTTGAGTGAGTAGAGGTGAGAATAAGAGAATGAGAATGGGGTTTTATATGGTTTGAAGAGAGGGAATGTGATTGGGTAGTAGAAAGGTGGATGTTAATGGTGGGTTTTAATGGAGGGAAGTTGGGAAGGTTAAAAGAGAGTGGTTAGGTGAAAAGGTGGAGAGAGGAGGTCTTGGGAAGGTAAAAAAGGGTATTTGACCGGTTTAGATAATTTTAAAGTGTTACGGGTCGAGTTAGTCAACAGGTTGGTCAATATTCAAAAATACACTTACTTACCTCTACCCGCGCTAGGCCTCCGATCATCGGTGGGTACCGGCATTTTGCTGGTTCAAGCACCGGTGACTTCTTGAATTCCCAGTTTACTATTTATTAAATGCGATCAACTGACATTTCATAGATCTTCACCTGCGTTTTGCCGGTGATTTGTAGCTTACACTTTTATTTTCAAATTTCCTCTAGGTACACTGGTTCACACTTGCGCTAGACTGGCGTTTAGCGGAACACTTCTGGTGTTTCTCCAGTGAGATGCTGATTCCCTCCTCTTTTTTATCTACTTTTTCTTCTCTTGTGCGACAGGGCGGCGACTCGCGCTTGAACACCAGTGATTCGCCGGTCTAGTGTAGTGGCCCCCATGTTTTCCTTCTCCTTGTTTCTCATCCAACCATCCTACAACAACAAAATCAACAAAGCATCAAGGCATCAAAATATAAAAAACACTTGGGTTGCCTCCCAAGAAGCACCTTATTTAACGTCGTGGCACTGCAAATACTTTCTCAATTGTCAGTTTTTCAGAGGGTCATCCTCTGAATCAGCCTTATCAACACAAACCTCATCTTGTGCTGCCTCATCATTCCAAACCCCTATCGCCTTGCATTCATCTGGGGGATCAGTGGTTTGACAAAACTTTCAGAAAACTTCCTCACCTCCTACTCGAAATTTCAGCTCACCAAGCTCCACATCTACCAGAGCTCTGCCCATGGAAAATAATAGTCTCCCCAAGATGATAGGTGCTTCAACATCCATATCACAATCGAGTACGACAAAGTCATCTGGATGGATGAACTTGTTGACCTGAACCAAGACATCCACCAACAATCCCACCGATTTTTTTATAAATCGATCAACCATCAATAACCTCATTGAGGTGGGTTTGGGACTCCCCAATACCAAATTATAGAAAATAATGAGAGGCATTAGGTTTATGCTTGCCCCAAGATCACATAGAGCCTTGTTGAACATACACAACCCAATGATGCAGGGAAAAATGAAGGCTATCGGATCCTCTCTTTTGGTAGTGAGGTTGCTTGCCATCATGGTACTGCAATGGTGTGTCACTTTCCCTATACCAGTATCAATAATCCTCTTTTTCTTCAGCAAATCTTTCATAAACTTGGCATAACCGGGCATTTGAAACAAAGCATCCACTAGAGGTATATTGATGGACAATTTACTAAACATCTAAATGAATTTTTGAAACTGATTGTCCTCCTTTTTCTTGGCTAATCTCTGAGGATACAGAGGTGGAATCCTAGGCTCTTGGCCTACGTCGGGTAAAGCCTCTTTTCTCGTTTCCTCTTCAACAACTTCTCCCTCATCCAATCCTTTTTCATCATTCACAACATTTGGTGCTTTTGGCACCGAATCCATTACTTCATCACTACTTGTTTTTTGGTCAACAACCTCTTTGGGCTTCACACCCACATCTTCCAACACTTTACCACTTCTAGTCACAATTTCCATACAATGGCCATCCTTCTTCTAGTTGGGTACGGTGTCACTAGGAAGTGTCCCTTTCATTTGGGAATTCATTTAGGAAGACAAAAGATTCGTTTGCGCTTCCAAGTGCTTAATCGATGCCAAGTGGGAGTTCACTATTTGGGCAAGGTTTGACACCTCCCCTTTCAATTCCTTAACTCCACTTTTGGTGGATTTAACTCTCTTGAGTACTCTAGTCAGCATTTTTTCAATCTTGGAGCTTCCCACATTGCTAACAACGAATTGTAATTGGAGGTTTTTAGCCTTTGGAGGGGAACATATGGGTTTGAACTTCGGTGATAACACAATTTTGATCTCGATTACCCCATCTTTCATTATGATCAACCCAACCATGGTTTTCATGGTTCCTCCAATCTTGATTCTTTTCCCTTGGGTGACAAGGGACTTGATTGGCACCTTGGTACCTCGGGCAAGAACCCCCCATTTTATTTTCCATGAATTTGCATTCTTTTTCATACCTCGGTGCTGATGCTTGACCTTCATACTGCATTGGACCTTGAGTCCCCACAACATTGATGCTCCTAGACCCAGTACCTATGACGTGCTTCATCATCAACTCAATATGGGTCATCATTTTTTCCAAGGTTTCATCTTGCTCCTCATCCTTCTTTCTCATCTCGATGGTCACAAAACATGAGCCAACACTACTCAGAGGTTCTTCAGTTTCCCTTGTGTGCCAAGCTCGATTCATTTTAGTCATCCGATCAAGCAAAGCTCTAGCTATTCCATAGGGCTCATCCATGAGAGATCCACCCCCCAAGTTATTTTCCACGGACTGTTAATGGAGTCTAAGGAATGATAAAAACTTTGAAGGAGCACTCCATCTGGAAGCCTGTGGTTGGGACATAGGGCCACTTTCTTCTTGAACCTCAGCCATGCCTTATGTAAAGGTTCCCTCGGGTTTTTTTTCTGAAGTTAGTAATATCACCTCGTAGCTGCAAAATCCTCGATGGAGGAAAGATCTGATATAAGAAGGCTTCAGTCAACTCTTTCCATGAAGTGATACATCCTGGAGGGAGCTCCTCGAGCAACCACTTCCGCAGTCAAGGAGAATGGAAAGAGCCTCAATCTGATAGACTCTTGGCTTATATTTGTGATGTTGAAAGGTTGGCATATCTCAAGAAAATTTCAAAGATGTCAATTTGAATCTTCACTAGGGTGATCTTCGAAGATTCCTTTCATTTGTAGCAGGTGTAACATTGTGTTGGTCACATGGAACACCGCATTCCCCACTGTGGGTGGTAGGCGAATAACACCTTCTATGTCTGGCATCATGGGGTCATCATCTTCGTGGTCCATATGACCATCCACAAAACTTTCTTGAGATTTTTGGCCAATATCAGTCATCCTATAAAGGTACCAAAAAATAATAATAATTGTATAAACAAAACACAAGATGTTCAATTAATATAACTCAACAATCAACCAGGGGCTATCTAACACCATTCCCTAGAAACAACACCATTTTTGTAACGTCCAAATTCACTCCTCATAAAGAGTGTGTGTAAATGGTCGTTTGCAAAATAAATATACCCGACGAGTGTCGGGATCAAATCCCACAGGGAATAGTACTTAGATGGCACAAAAATATCAAGTCAAACTAAGAAGCATCGTTGTATTGAAAACAAATAAAAAAAAATTTAGGGGTTCAAAATATTACACCTAAAATGTAAAAACAACTATTGATCAATCAACAAGATAACTAACTTGATTTAATAAAAGTGAGAAAGAGCTAGGGGTATGCTTTTGAATGGGGCTTCAATTGGACTAGAATTGACTAGGTAATCAAATTATTACTCATAAATATAAATAGCCATGGACGAGGTGACACCCGATATTTTTCAACCACTAGGGTGACTTTTGCCTCGGGTTTTCTCAAACCCCAAGGTCTCAAACAATATATCCATTAAAACTTGGGTTAGATTTGAGCTATTTCTAGCCTCAAATCTCTCATGGGTGAATAATTATGGGTTATAGCTATCTCTAGCCTAACCCCACCCAATCAACAACCAATTACCCACCATTGCTTTCTCACCCATACTTAATTTCACTTTTTCAAGCGAAAATAGAGTAAATAAACATAACCCACATTTGCATCTATGAGTAATTTAATAATAGATTTGGAGAAAATAATAGATTTATATTAATGAGTAACTCTAAGATTAATCTNTTAATGAGTAACTCTAAGATTAATCTAGCAATACCCAATCTAATTTAACCCCAATTCATGTACACACTCCTAGTTAAGAGATTTAGCTACTCATTGATGAGAAATACAAAATTATATCAACAATTAAAAAAATCATGAAATTCATCATCAAGAGTTAAATTCAAGACAACAATTATCTTCAATGGAGGTTTGTTACCATAAAGAAGAAGAAAAAATAACTTCCCAAAATTTCTCTCTAACTTTCTACCAATCTGGAATGGAATGTCTGATACTTTCTAAAGAATGTATAGAAATAGGTCAAAAATTCTCCTAAAATCCCATGCTGGATAATTTTGCCCTTCCTGCAGGCAATGTCACTTGCCAGTGATCGGAGTTACACCCATCCGCGGAATGACGCTGCATCGCATCTGGGGGGCAGTTACTCTGGGTCTGGCCGGTGCTGGCACCGGAAGTTAATAAGTGCTGACTCGCGTTCCGCCGGTGCACCTTCCACTATTGTCTAGATTGCTTTTACATTTCAACGTACATTTCACCAGCTCCATCCGGTGGAGCGTCAGTCTATCACGAATTGAGAGTAGACCCAGATCGTAAACCGGGACAAGGAACCTTGAAATGCTCCAAGTCGACCCATGGCATGAGCATACATCTAATTCATTCAAGTAAAGTGGAAGACTTACTAGAATAACATAACATAAATGAAATCATGACATATGATAGAAAGAAAGACGATACATAGTCCACACATGAAAACTGAGTACTACATAGAGTCTGAAAACCTCTAATCATAACAAACGGGTTGATGGGACAACACCCCAACTAACCCTACAATACTAAAAACTGAAAGAAACATCAAGTCTGAACATGTGGCCCTCAAAATATGAGGACTCACCCAAAAAGGCTGATAGCTAGCTCTAAATGGACTACTGAGGAGGATGAGCCTGAGAGCCGGGTCCTGTATCATGAGACAACACAACTTAGAAAGTATGCGGGTCAGTACGTGGAATGTACCGAGTATGCAGAGTAAGTAAAACGAACATTTAAAATGCATAAAGTTCATAGGAGTAGGACAACATAATCATAATGCTGAAATCATAAAATAAATGTAATACTCAAGGTTTTCAAAACATTCATAACTTGTTGTAATAATAAACATGAGAGAAAAGAATTTAATAGACATGAATTAAGCCAGAGAACATATTCATACATGCATAAACCATGAGAAACAATGAGATATTCTTATAACCGACATACCCCATATGAGCACACATGGAGCCCGACCTGTAAACCTAGTCGGGAGGCCGTTCATACCTTGCCAAGGGTACAACCATGAAAGGCATGATATCACTCATGAAAGGCCCATTAGGGTAAAAGGGGACAGTCTCAAGGGAGGTCCCAAACATGACCTACACTGGCATGTAGTTCTGAGATTTGGCGCATAACTTGGGCCCCGAACCTACTCGGTATTAAATACTACTCCCAAAACATGCAACATGCTCATAAAGTAACATACATGACATACATGGGCTAGTTAAATCATGATAATCATAAACATGCTTGAAGGTTGGGAACTAGCCATGAAATCGGGCCTGTGAGTTGGCCAAAGTCATAAATCATGAATCATGCTTGACATGTGGGAATTGCCCGATATTTAAACATACTTGAAATACTCAATTTGATGGAAATCATGATCATAAAAAACATGGGTAATTGAAAACATGCTTCTAAATTGAAAATTCACATCATACTTGTAAAATCATCATAATCATGAACTCTCATGGACTTCTCATAATCGGGAATGTTATGTTTAAAACACTAGTATACAAAATAATGATTTAAAACAATATAAAATCAGCCCATTATTCGAAACCCATCAATTTAGACATACTAGTAATATACCCATATCGATTACTTGAGGATTCATGCATTGGGTTAAAACCCCATAAGAATTGAATTATAGAATTCATGGATTAGGAAGAATTGGGCATGGGTATATAAACCACCCATTCAAACCCTACATACCTGATTTGGAGTTAAATCTCTACACTCCCTTTATTGCCTTAAGAGGAAATTGAGGAAGAAATCCTTGAAATCACCTTGATCACTCCTCTATCACCCTTCTACTCCTTTGTATGCATGAATGAACACTTAGGATAGTTTTACCCTCTTAAACCCACCTTTCTGAGGTCAAAACGACGTAGTTTCAGACCCTAGGACTTAGGAATTACGGAAAAGCCCTAGCTTAAATCACAGAATTTTGCTGACTGGGACTGGACGACTCGTCCCCCCGTGCCACAACTCGTGGCCTTGAGTCGTTGAGTCCACTGCCTTAATTCCTTCAGGGGACCCCACGAATGACCCCACGAATCATGGTGGCTGACCACGACTCGTGGTCACCACCCGTGACCTCCACTGTCCACACTGTCCTGGCCAAACTTCCAGTCCAAGCCACGAGTGACTTCACGAGTCGTGTGGCATGACCACGACTCGTGGTCATGCCCATGGTGACTCCCCAGACCAATCCACTTTTCTTCTTGACCACGAGTCACTTCACAACTCGTGGTCCCTCCTTACGGTTCTCCTAATGACCCGTTTTGTGATCTGGTGCAGAATTCCAGTTTTTCTCTGTTTCAACTCCCAGGTGTGACCCTTGGGCTTCCGGGGTATAACAATATCTCCTCCTTGGGAACATTCATCCTCGAATGTTGTAACCACACAGAAAAAGCGGAAACATGCAATCATTATATGCAAATACTGATCGTTTAAGCTGAAAATTGACGGAATGACTACCTCTGAAAGAACAACATAGCTGAACTGAATTCACACATCACATTAACATAAAAAAAACTTGCGCACATGAACCGAACACGAAAACTGATTAGAGTATTAAGGAAAAGACTAGTACCTCAAACAGAAACTGAGTCGATAGGGAACAGGTGAGGGTATTTAGCCATCATATCTGCTTTGGCTTCCCACGTAGTCCCCTCAACATGCTGATTTCTCCATAACACTTTTACTGATGCTACTTCTTTGTTCCTTAGCCTCCGAACTTGAAGATCCAATATCTCAACCGGAATTTCCTCATAGTTGAGGCTATCTCTCACACCCACACTTTCCATCATATAAACTAAATATGGATCACCCAAGCACTTTTTCAAGAGCGATACATGAAAGACGGGATGAATTGAAGCTAATCTGAGGGTAACTCTAACTCATAAGCCACTTTACCCACACGTCTCACAATTTGATATGGGCCAACATAGCGGGGACTGAGTTTCCCTTTCTTACCAAATATCATCACTCCCTTCATGGGAGATACCTTCAAAAATACCCAATCATCGACTTTGAACTCGAGCTGTCTTCTTCTCACATTAGCATAGGACTTTTGGCTACTTTGAGCCGTTTTCAACCTGTCTCTTATCAACTGAACCTTCTCCATTGCCTCATGAACCATGTCTGGCCCTATCGTTGCTACCTCACCAACCTTAAACCGTCCGATGGGAGATCTACATCTCTGCCCATAGAGAGCATCAAACGGTGCCATTTGGATACTAGAGTGATGACTGTTATTGTAAGCAAACTCGATCAGGGGCAAGTGATCATCCCAACCAACTTTGAAGTAAATCACGCATTCCCTCAATATGTCCTCGAGGGTCTGAATTCTCCGCTTGACCATCCGTTTGCGGGTGAAATGCTGTGCTGAGTTTAACCTGAGTACCAAGCCCTTTTTGAAAAGACAGCCAAAACTGAGAGGTAGATTGAGTACCTTGGTCTGAAATGATCTACAAGGGAACTCCATGAAATCAAACCAACTCGTGGATGCATAGCTTAGAAAAATCCTCCACTGAGTTCGTGGTTTTCACCGATAGAAAATGAGCAGCTTTAGCCAACCTGTCTACCACCATCCATATAGAATCATACTGTCGGCGAGTATGAGGTAGGCCTGTAATGAAATCCATATTAATCTCTTCCAACTTCCAAGTGGGAATGCGAATATCTTGAAGTACGCCTCCCAGCCTTTGATGCTCGACCTTTACTTGCTGACAATTCAAGCACTTGGCTACAAATTCTGCAATATCCTTCTTCATGCTATTCCACCAATATATTTCCCGCAAATCATGATGCATCTTGGTGGCGCCCGGATGAATAGAATACCTGGATCCATGGGCCTCATGAAATATCCATCTTCTTAAATCATCAAGATATGGAACACATAGGCGAACCTGGTACCGAAGCACACCATCTCCCCCTTTGCATAACACTTCTACTTTCTGATTTTGAACGACTTCCTTCAACTATACCAATATCGGGTCCTTATCTTGCCTATATTTCACATTAGTTACCAAGGAAGATTCTGATCCGTTTTGAACAACAACCCCGTCATCGGTCGAGTAAACCAACCTAACTCCCAACGTTGCGAGTCAGTGCACCTCCTTCACAAGCTCTTTCTTCCCTTCATCCACATTAGACACACTCTCCACAGAGAGTCTACTAAGTGCATCTGCTTCCACATTAGCCTTACCAGAGTGGTAAAGAACACTCATGTCGTAGTCCTTTAGTAGCTCCAACCACCTCTTTTGCCGAAGATTGAGATCCTTCTGCGTTAACACATATTGCAAGCTCTTGTGGTCATTAAACATATCCACGTGGAACCCATACAAATAATGTCTCCATATCTTCAAGGCAAATACCACCGTGGCTAATTCAAGATCATGGGTCGGGTAATTCTTCTCATGAACTTTCAGCTGTGTGGAGGCGTATGCTATAACCTTCCCATGTTGCATCAACACACACCCAAGTCCGATCCTTGAAGCATCATAATACACTACGAACCCATCAATACCCTCGGGTAGGGTCAATACCGGTGCTGAAGTAAGTCAAGCCTTCAGCGCTTGAAAGCTTCTTTCATAAGCCTCCGACCATTGGAATTTCACCTTCTTCTAGGTCAATTTGGTCAAAGGTTCTGAAATAGATGAAACGCCCCCAACAAATATCCGGTAGTAGCCCGCTAAGCCCAAAAGCTCCTGATATCTAAAGGGTTCACCAGTCTGGACCAATTCTTTACCCCCTCTATTTTCTGAGAATCCACCTTTAGACCTTTACTTGACACCACGTTACCCAAAAACGCTACTGAATTCAACCAAAACTCACACTTGCTAAAATTGGCATATAGATGGCGATCTTTGAGAGTCTGAAATACCACCCTCAGATGAGCGACATGCTCCTCCTCGCTCCAAGAGTATATCAAGATGTCATCAATGAACACGATCACGAACATATCCAAATATCCCTTGAACACCCTATTCATTAAATCCTGAAAAGCTGCAGGAGCATTGGCAAGTACAAAAGACATAACAACAAATTTGTAGTGACCATATCGAGTCCTAAAAGTAGTTTTCAGGATGTCACTCTCCCGAACCCTGAGCTGGTGATACCCAGACCTGAGATCTATCTTAGAGAAACACTTGGAACCCTGAAGCTGATCAAATAAGTCATCAATCCTAGGTAAAGGATACTGGTCTTGATGGTGACCTTGTTCAATTGTCTATAGTCAACACACATCTGAAGAGAACCATCTTTCTTCCGAATGAATAGAACTGGTGCACCCCAGGGAGACTTGCTAGGTCTGATGAAACCCTTATCTAACAAGTCTTTCAACTGCTCCTTCAATTCCTTTAGCTCGGTTGGAGCCATATTGTAAGGAGGAATAGATATGGGCTGGGTGTCGGGTAGGAGGTCGATCCCAAAATCAATCTCCCTCTCGGGAGGAGCACCCGATAGATTGTCTGGAAATACCTCAGGATACTCACATACCACGGGGACTAACTGAATAGTCAGGGTCTCTATCATGACCCAAATGGGGGCATGGACCGTAGACACGGGACAAGGGACCCAAGGAGACCCCAAGTTGACCCATGGCATAAGCATACATCTAACTCATTCGATCAACTGAAGAAATCATCAATACAACTCAGTGAAAGTCTAACTCAACATAACATCGGAACAAGCATCCGGAGCTAACATATACATAAGTCTAAAAAGCCTCTAATCTGGATGAGTTGATGTGACAAGACCCCAACTAACTCAGTAATACAGAAACTGAAAATACATAAGGAAACTGAAAGTATAGCCCTCGAAGGATGAGGACTCACCAACCAAGAAGGTGCTAACTCTGACAACCGACTACGAGCGGGGCTGAACCTAGGATCTGGGTCTTGTATCATGAAATGATACAACATAGAAAGTATGTAGTCAGTACATGGAACGTACCGAGTATGACGTACCGAGTATGTAAGGTAAGTAAAACCTCTTAAGTAAAGTAAACCATTTAGAACATTTCATAACATATCATAAGATTTAAAATCTGAAAGGAAGGACTTTATGCATTCATTTTGAAATCGTAATCTTTTCATAATATGACCATGCATAGTCTCATAACGTCATAACTGACTCGAATGACTCAAAGCTGAAATATGACATTTATAGAAAAGCTGAACAATGAATCAAACCTTGTTTTTAGAACATGCATGTTTGAAATAATAACCATGAGAAATGAATATGAAAATCTGTATCATATAGACAACGGGAGACTCGTCATTTAATCGACATACCATGATAGAGCTTACGTAGTCCCGACTATCACACTCAAGTGGGCAGAGCCATCCAAAACCTTGCCAGGGCTAAGGACGCTACCATGATATCGATATCAAGCTCATGGGCCATTAGGGCAGGGGATAGCTCACAAGGGAGGTCTTAATAATATAATAGTATCAACCTACATTGGCGCGTAGTTCTGGGGCATAGTGTCACGACCCGAACGTACCCCCGGATCATAGACATGGGATAAGGGACCCCCATAGACCCAAGTCGACCCATGACTCATGCATACAACTAATATCATTCAAAGTAAGAGGAATGATAATCATAAAAACATAGCAGAAACGTAATTAAAGCATAACATTAGGAAATACTGGACATATACACAACTACACTACATGTCTGAAAGCCTCTAATACATAAGATGGGTTGATGGGACAACATCCTCAACTAACCCGACCAATTCTGAAACATACACAACATGAAATTTTATCAAACGACCCTCGAACATGAGGATTCACCAATAAGCTGAAAGCGTAAGCTGAGATGGACTAAGGATGAGGATGAGCCTGAGATCCGAACCCTGTATCATGAAACGATACAACATAGAAAGTATATGGTCAGTATGTGGAATGTACCAAGTATGCAAGGTAAGTAAAATGGCCATTTAAAAGTAAAACAAAACTCATAAGTAACATAGGAGAAGGACATCATGCATATATCATAAACTTCGTGAGAAAACATAAGGCTCAAGACTTTCAAATCATTCATAAAGCATTCATAATCGTAATTGTAAGTAAACAATATCAAAACATAACTTGAGCCAATAACATAAATATAAAAATGCATAAGAAATGCAAAAAAAATGGGAGGACTCATCATAACCGACACCATTATGGTTAAGCCTTTCATGATGCCCCAACTATCTTACTCAAGTGGGCAGAGCCGACCCTGGCTTGCCAGGTGAGGGTCGTGCATTAGGTATGATATCACATTTGAGGGGATAATTATCAATACAATATATATTATTAGAAACCCATGGTGGCACGTGGTTATGAGACACCGGCATAGTCCTTTGAATGTTGGACTGCTCGATGCTAGACATGGCTCCCAAAAACATGCATATAGGCTCATACGTAAATCAATAACATCATGCATTAAGATTCATTAGCTAAAAT
>JACEIK010003755.1:119901-135229 GCA_018107945.1 Datura stramonium | reverse complement strand
GCCGAACAATTGCATAAAAAGGTAAATAAAATATACATATATAAGCATCTTTTGCGAGGCATAGGGAGGTCAAAATTGGGTGTCAATAACTGCCCCTTCTTTGCTCAGGAATGAAGGATGAATTGTCGAGCAAAGAATGTTCACTTAGTAGTCGATTTTTCCGACCGAAGAAAAAGTTTCTGTGCGGCCGGATGAAATAAAATGAAATTATGAAGATATTGCGGTCGAGATTTCAGTTTCAAGTTGCCTACATATCTCGGGTTTCACGAAAATCAGACCGTGTGTAGTTCTAGATTTAGGGACGAATGAGATCCCTAAAGAATGAAAGAAGCATCAAATGATAAGATTAGAGAGGTGAAAGAGATAGATGACATTGTTAGTTTGTGTAAAAAAATGCGAAAATATCAGAATAAAGGCTAGTCTGGAAGGCAAAAGATTGAAAAGCGAGAGGAAAGTGAAAGTCGCTTCTAAGCAATATGCGATAAAAAGTGGTAGAGCTTAAAAGTAAATAAATAAAAGAATAAATAATAATGGGCATAGATAATTAAAATAACATATAAATTTTAAAATAAAGCATAGCTCAGATAACTTTTAAAGGTGGGTAGTACTTAACCCGAACAACGTCCAGAAACAGTAGGATCAAGCTTAGTCCTTAAAATTTGTTTGTAACACTTAACCCATTTAAAAGGATGATGATGGTAATATAATGATAATATGTTAAGAGTAGAAAATAGGAGCTTGAACAAACATGATAATAGCTTGAAAGTAGCTTGAAAGTTTGAAAATAACATAAGGGAGCTTGAAAGTGGCATGATAGTGACATGATTCAACATCGCGAGAATAACGGAATAGTAGCCTGCAAACTTTTAAAAATACTAGATAAAAATGATTATTCAATAAGCATAAGATAACATTTCGCAAAAGTAATGATTAGCTCCAATAAATTTGAGAGAGTAGTGCTTTACCCGATCAAAATTTAGGAGGCAATGTTTAGCCTCTAAAAATCAGAGGGTAGTGCTTAACCCATAAAACAATGTTCAGTCTTTAAAGAAATAGTTAAGTTAGTGCTTAACCCATAGGAAAATGCTTAGTCGTTAAAGAAACATTTAGGGTAGTGCTTAACCCGTAGGACAATGCTTAGTCCTTAAAGAAAAATTTAGGGTAGTGCTTAACCCGTAGGACAATGCTTAGCCCTTAAAAGATTGGAGGGTAGTGCTTAACCCATGGACAATGCTTAGTCCTTAAAAAATATTTAGGGTAATGCTTAACCCATGGACAATGCTTAGTCCTTAAATAAATATTTAGGGTAGTGCTTAACCTGTAGGACAATGCTTAGCCCTTAAAAGATTGGAGGGTAGTACTTAACTCATAGGACAATGCTTAGTCCTTAAAAAAATATTTTGGGTAATGCTTAACCCGTAGGACAATTCTTAGTCCTTAAAAGAAACATTTAGGGTAGTGCTTAACCCACTCAGAAATCAAAGTATTAATATTTAGCTTCAAATAAACAGCGTTCAACTTTGAGCAACTTACTAAGAGGGTAGCACTTAACCCCGTTCATGGACGAACTTCAAGTAGTTAGCTTTATCATGGGTAATGAATATCTTTGTGAATCCTGATGATATAAATTAGTATTTGTGCTCAAATAAAAAAATCATAAGTTTAAAAGGGGAAAGGTTGATTTGTTCCTCTATTTGTCCGTTCCTATCCCGATCTCATATGCTTGATGATCAGATTGGATGTCATGTCTTTCCATAGACGTCCTTTTGGGAATCAATTCCCTAGTTTGACTGATTCTTGATAGATTTTGAGATCCTTCTCAAAAAATTTTCCCCAATGTAGAACATAACGTAGACTTCTTTTGCAAATGACTCAAAGTTGTGAATTTTTTGAGGTCTCCTAAAAAATTTTGCCCCAGTTATGTAGAAACGCTTGATCTATTGAATTTTTGAGATCCTCTCAAAAATTCTGCCCCAGTTATGTAGAAATGCTCGATCTATTGAATTTCTGAGATCCTCCCAAAAATTCTGCCCCAATTGGTAAAGGAAGAGGGAAAGGAAACTTTATTAAGATATAGACCGAACCCCATAAGGGCGCCTACGTATCCCTCTTAAATGGGAATCAGGTCCAATGTAGTTTAGAGTACAAATAGTGAAAAGCTTTCAAATAAAGGAGAAAATCAAACTGAGAGTAGCCTTCGACTTCAACTTGCTTTAGCTCTCACTTCGGGTGTACTACCTTGGCATCGATCAATGCTTGAATTTTGTCTTTCAAAGCTCGACACTTTTCTGTGGTGTGTCCTCTCATCCCTGAATGATAGTCGCAAATCTTAGTATGATCGAGCCATTTCACATGTGTATCCATCACTATTGTGGGAATTGGAGTGATATAGCCAACAACCTTTAATCTCTCATACAATTGGGTTATAGAATCACCCAAAGTAGTATATTTCTTAGATGAATTTGCTCGAGATCTCGCATGCTGGAAAAATTGATGAATCAGTGGATTTTGATAAACTGGTGGCCTTTGGAGTGCAGTTGGAGGAGGCTGAGAATGTGCAGGTTGCGCATGATAGGTAGCAGGGCTGTAGGACGGCATTGAGTGATGGTATGTTAGTGCGGGAGATTGAAATGGAGGCAATTGGTATTAGAGTGGAGGTGCTTGGTAGCCCCACGGAGTTTTCGGTCCTTTTATAGGCGATACAGTATTCACCTCTTTCACGTTCTTGTTCTCAGTGGTCCTACCAGATTGCAAATTTTTGTTGGCTGCTTGTAATGCTCCCTAATCGATAATGGTACCATTCTTGATACTGTCCTTAATCTTTTTTCCTAATTTAATGAGCTCGATGAAGTTCTTGTCACTAACCAGCATCAGCCTATCATGTACTTGCAGGTACAGACTCCTCATGAAGATATCCTTCATTTGAACTTCCTCCATAGGAGGTCGCACTCTGGCGGCTTCGGACCTCCAACGGGTAGCATATTCCCTGAATGTCTCTGTAAGCTTTCTTTTCAAGTTCTGAATGTAGTGCAAATCTGGTGCATTCTCTGTATTGAAACTGAAATGCTCTATGAAAGCTGAAGCCATATCAATCCAATTAATCCATTTTCTAGGATTTTGCTCAACGTACCAACTTAGGGAATCCCCAGTCAAACTTCTCATAAACAACTTCATTCGGATTTTTTCATCCCTCCCTACTCCAATCAACTTATCGCAATACATCCTTAGTGGTCTTTCGGATCACCAACACCGTTGAACATTTCAAACTTCGGAGGTTTGTATCCCGCCGGTAGTTCGACGTCAGGATGTATGCATAGGTATTCATAATTTAGGTCTTCTACCCCCTTGGTCCCTTCAATATTCTATATACGGTCGTTCATCTTTTTGAGCTCCGTGACCATAGACTGTATCAAGCTATCTTTCTCAGAGAGTCTAGATTCTCCTAGATGATGGGTGAGTGGAGCAGTCTCAATGTAAATAGGGCTCTAGGTATGACCTCCCGGAGCATGGGCGTAAAACATGTTGGAGGTGGAGGAGGAGGTATGTAATGAGATATAGTGGGTGGTCCTTGTAGGACAGCTTGGTTTTGATATACATTTGATGAAGTTGGGTATACGTTATGCGGATATTGTATATGATTTTGAGGAAGTGAGTAGGCATGACTAGGATTGTTTTGAAGAATATGAAATTTTATGAGATGACAAAGAAAGACTTGTAAAAGTAAAATGAGGCTTGGTAGGGGCGTGGACCTCGGTTTGTCGTTCCACTGAAGTTTCCAGCGGGACCGATAGGTTGGTTGCATTACGAACTTGGGATAATTCTCCTTGGAGTTCCTAAATCCTTTGATCCATCCTTATAATTAGGTCATTACATTCAGGTGGATACCTCCTTTCTGAACTCTCTGCGAAATCATTTGGGGTGGCCGTGTCAATTCTGTCTGCTGGACTGTTACCGTCGTTCATTTCCTTCTTGCTTCGGTGAACAGACTAGGAGAAAGGCATGGCGGACGGTTATGCACAAATCAACCTTAGGAGGGGGGATAATCAAGATAAACAATAAACAGAAAAACAAAATCAGTAAAAACTCGAGCGTAACATGTAGATAAAAGATTAAAGGAAATAAACACATTAAAACACTTCATGTTGTAGATGAAAGATTAAACACGTTAATACACTTTCCTAATTTGGGAGCCTCTTTTGTGCCATAGGTAGGTCTAGTGCATTTTGAGAGTCGAATAGTCCATAATGTGTCATTCCATTTGCTCCACTAAAATCTCAAATACATAAAATAATAAATAAATTATTACTTTATTTACATAATAAGATATTATAAGAAAATAAAGATTACAAAAAAGTAAAGCTATAGCCTAAATGGAAATGCTCTTCCATCTTCGGCCTCTTCTTTGCTTATACGACGCGAATTGGAGCTTAACAACCTTCATAATGAATGTTAGTTTTACCCTTTCACCTAAGGAGAAAATAGTCTACATTTTAGACATATTGATTTCTCAAATAAAAAAGCAAATAGATATGATAATGTCCCTTCGAGATTGTAAATCTCTTTGGACTTTGGGCAAAGTTAAACTAATGGTCCCAATACACCAAGGGTATCGAGAGTTCCTAGGGGATAATACAATGCATGACTTATCAATTTCTAAGAGTTGGGTAGGCGGATTGAAAAATTCTTATGTGAAAAAGCGTGTGGTTACATGGTAGTAAAACTATCAATTCACCCCACGTATATGCCAATTCCCTAAATGAGTGTTTGAAAGATTTTTGGAGAAGTGCAAAGCACAAGTCGAGTGTACAGAGTGTGATAATGAGAAGTTCCCAAGTGGGAGAAGTATGAGCGGAATGAGAGTTACAAAAATAGTAACAATTAGCACATAAATCATAATAAGTAGTTAAGAGAAGCAATAAGTAAAAAAAAATGACAAAGAGGATAAGAAATAAATATATACTAAGTCATGTCATATAAAGAGATAATTGAAAATGATTAAACATGAAATACTAGCTTTAAACAAGAAAGCATATGAGAAAAATATGGAGGGGATTAAACATATAGTAAATAATTTAAATAAGGAAATGGATAAGAGAATAAGGAAAAAGGATTAAACAAGGAAAAATTATAACTTAAAAAAGGAAGGAGATAAGGGAAAGAAAGATTTAAATGCACACAGATTATGCAGACATCCTTTTGGGATAGAGAATCCCTTAAGAATCAATGGCAAGGTTTTACTATCAGTCTTAAGCAACATAGGCATCACAACTTCCTAAATGATACATGATGTGTATTCCTTAGTAAAGGACACACGGTCAAGATCTAAATACAAGAGTGGGTATGACACGGTTCCCCCAAGCAAACAACTTGAGAGTGAGAAAACTCATGATCGTCGATGCACTGCTGATCGATCAAATCATGAGACATTCCTCGGAGGGGTGTTTTAAAAGCGAATGGCCGTGAAACCACGCAAGCGTTATCAAGTGTGTGCATGTGAATATTCAAGAGAAGACATAAAGATAAGGTATTAAAATAGATTGATAGTTCATAAAAATAAATAAAAGGAAAGAAATTAATCATGTGAAATAAAATAATTCAAATAAGGCAAAATGACAAATAGAACATACTATAACATATTAGGAAATAAAATATGTCACATAAAAATAGATATGCAAGTAAAGGAAAATTTAACCTTAACTAAAAGTGAAACAAATAAATTTTGCAATTAAAATAAAAACGAATATGCATGCAAGCAAAACATGAAATTCCCACATAAAAATGAACACGTATTGGTTAGAACCTAAATATATCCCTAGCATAGTTGCTATGCTGTTGCGTCCCATTTTCCTCGCGAAAAGCGGAACTCGATATGTGACAACTCTTAAGGGTTATTAAATTGAAGATCCGCCATCTAACGAATTTAAGGTGCGTTAGGGCACCGTACTAAGATAAGAAATCCATTTTACCAGTCTAAGTTGCCAGAGTCGGGTAAGGGTTCAAGTCACCTCAAAAGGAAGGTGTTAAGCACCTTTCGAGATCCACAAATGTGGATCCCTTCCGGATTCATTATTTATGTGTGATTAACTAGGCGATCAAACAAATTTTTTTTATGTAAAATAAGTAACGAACTCTATGATCAAAATAATAAAGTGTTCAAATAGCATTGAAAACGAAATCAGATAAAGAAGGAAAGATATAATACAAAGAATATAATTTATTAAAATAATGATTAACAAGTAAAGGCAAATAACAAATGAACATTAGATTAGAAGAATGACAACAAAAAAATAAATAAAAATTTTAAAGATTTTACCGAACCTCAAAGAGGCGTCTACGTATCCCAAAAGGGAATCAAGTCAAACATAGTACTGCCTTTAGAGAGGGGGCATTTTAACCTAACGGGATCACCCCGTGCAACTAAAATAATACTTCACAATCATTTAAAATTGCTCGTATTATTCAGCGAGCACATACTATCATGTCCCACTACCCACCTAATTAATTAATTATTAGTCTCAATTCATTATAAACAAATAGAAGATACTAATGTCCTAGCATGTGCCTACCCGTCCCAATCCTAATGTCCAAGAGGTGATGGACTACTAAATTGGGTTTGGGTCTAAAAATGTTAGGGTTGTTAGAGATGATTAAACGTCAAACAAAACAAATAATATCTTAAAAGCAATTAGCACGAAAGGTTTCACCTATCCTCGAGTCCTATGTACATGATTTCTAGTGTTTGAACATGACATTTTTCAAAGACATGATTTTTAAAAGAACAAACAGATTATTATACTATAGATATGATTTCTATAATTAAAAAGAGTAAGTCCTATAAATAAGATTTTCAAATAAATTAATGTCACAAAACATGTAGCACCAATTAAAACGAAGTTCTATTATCACTAGAATTTAAAAGGCTTTTTAGTAAATTTCAAATAGCCAATATAACCTAAGAATTCAAACACGCAACCCTTAAGCCATTTTGTGTGTCTAGACATGAATGGAAATATTATAAACCTACAAATTAATTAATGACAAGTGGTTTAATAATGCAAATCCTATAAGCATGATATCTAAATATTACACATATAATATTGCATGAATTAAAATCCTATGGGTATGGTTTCTAATATATTTCAAATTAAGTCATGTTAATTTCTATAGATATGGTTTCTAGCAGAAATGATTTATGTACGTGTTAGTCCTATAAGCATGCTTTCTATATGAAATTTCACAATTATATATCAAGAAAAAGAAAAGACAATAAAGCATACCAACCCCGCCCTCCATAAACCTCTTTTCACTATCATTAATGCTTATTACAATTTACAACCGATAGGAAGGGTATAAAAAAAATTACAATAAAACATGAAAAATATTAAAATCTTATGCCTCATCTCTTCCCGGCGACTCTTCATTTACATTCAAGAACCTGTTAAGCAATTGATACAAGTGTACCCATACAATGCAAGTATACCCACTTGGACCTCAAGGAATTTTAAAATTTGGAAGGCACTTGGTCAAGCATATGAAAATATCAGATGACAAATTCTGGATACTTATTGGTATGCACGGAATTCCAAAACTATAAAGAAAATATCGGGATGCTAAAAGAATTTTTATTTAATACAACATGATGCAAATAGTAAGTTCAAACATTGTTATATGAAGGCAACACAAATAAGTAAATTAACCGGTGAAACGATGATAACCGTAATTCAGCAAAACAAATGACAAATATCAGCAGTTTTCGTGCAGTATTTTTACCATAGATTGGCACCCAAAACCTCAATATGTCAAGATCATTAGAATCTCAAGGATTCCGATAAGTGCTTGTATTGAGGTGGGAATAGAGGAAAACAGAAATAGTAAAGGATTGCTTAGTGTAGCAGTAGAAAATAAAAGAAGGGGGTAGTGGCTCAACTGATACTACTAGAAAGTAAAGCCATGCTAGATTATTAAAAGAAGATCAATTTGTATTGTTCAAGAGCTAGTCATGTTCTACCTCTTGAAGAAGAGTAAGAGGGCCGCTTATATAGTTAAAGAAAAAGGAATTAAAGGAAATAAGAAATATTCAGTATAATTAATGAAAAGATTCCTTCCCTTAAAAAAATAGATGACAAGACTAAACAAAATTTCCATAAACAGATAGGTTCTGATTTACTGAAGGAAAGAAATAATCAATCACACAATTTTTTCTTAATTACTCTTAATGGAATCAATTAGTTCCTAAGTATCAGAACTTACCATAAGTGATTTAATAAAGTTGTCTACAGAGTTAAGGAAAAGGGAGAAATTAACATAATCAATCAAAAAAAAAATTGTTTAATTAATTGAATCAAATAAAAATATGTAAGAATTAATCCGATTTACCACATTTAAAAAAAATAAACCAATTAAGGAAAGAAAAGAACTAGTCACGTAGACTTTCTCAAACAGAACCATTTCAAAAAAAAAATTAATGATAATTTAACATATTTATCCGTTATGATCAATTAGAGGAAAGGAAAGGATGGATCATTAGATTTATCATAATTTTAAATAGGTGACAACCTCAATTAATCTAAAATGCACAAATGGAAGGAAACATATATCACACCTAAAGATTAGAGTTGTCATACATATACTCAGAATATCTTATGGCCATAAGTTGAAACTAAACAGAGAAGAGAAACAAACACTCGATGGTAATCTTGTCATAATTTTTTCACATTCATTAAATAAGATTTATGGAGAGAATCCCAAATTCAAATTCAAAACTACCTAGAAAAAATAACAATTTGAAATGGGTGTAAAATCGTCACACTATTATACAAGTAAGAATCAGAAACTAAGATAAGTATCAAACAGAGAGCTCTGTATGTACCAAGATGTACAGGTACACACGGATATGTACGAAGGCATACAATATTTAATAACGATTGATTTTAAGAAAATATTAACAAGATTAGGGCATAGCAGAAAATCAAATTCATAAACACGAGGGTTTTCATGTTATTTAACAGCAAGCAGTAGGTAATAACCGAGACAATAAACAAATTAGCAACGAATCATGAATGATAAGAAGATAAGTAAAATAAATAAGCAGATCCGGTTAGTAGAAGAAAAGGGTGTTGGGGTGGTATTTCTCGTATTTTCCGATGGCTGTCAAAGAGTGAGGTAGAGGAGGGAAGAGGCGGTTGTGCGCTAGGAGGGAGATGGAGAGGGTGGTTTTCGGCTGTTGGTTTCAGCCGGAAAAGGGAGATAAAGATGAGAGGGATACGGATCTGGTTCGGGTGGTTGGTTTCCGACGGACGGCGAGAGGGAGAAGGGAGATGAGTGCTGCAACGCTTGGTTTCGGGAGAAACAATGGTGGTTGACCGGATGGTGGTTGACCGGAGATGGAATATAGGGTTATTATGGCTAGTTATGAGATAAAGGAGAAGATGAGTGTAGGGGAAGAGAGTGATGTGGCTAAGGTGGATTTTTCTAGCCAACAATATCAAATTAATGGTGGAACTACGGCTAGTTATCCTCGCTGAACTGGCATCTGAGGTTAGAAGTAAAATGAATGTGGGGAGATAAATTGTTGGTTGTTTTACCGGCGAGAAGAAATGGAGAAGAAGAGGAAAGAGGGCTGGGTTGGCCAAAGAAGACGAAGTAGAGAGGAGGAGGGGCTGCGACGGCTCGTTGGTTAAGGATATAACGAGATGATTTAGGTTTTAGGGTGTGTAGTGAATAAAGGAAGTGGTGGATAGGGTTTTTTTATTGTGGGCCGTAGGATTAACTAAGATGAGCGATTTGGATTAAATCTAGATAGCGTATCTTGATTTGTGGCGCGAGGCGCGGCTTTGTCATTCCAACAAACATACCAACCAGTTCAGTCCATTTCGCCGCTGGAACAGGTCATGAAAATGATGTTGAACCCAATATGATAAAAAACATTGTCATGAACAATTAAAGGTTTGAAAATCAACGAGGCTGCCAACAAAACTATAACAGGCAAAATGATTTATTCTAATAAATACTTGGCAACAGGTAACATAATAGTTTAAATTAAGAAAAATTATATAAACATTATTATCAATATAAATAAGTTATAAAATTTAATAGACTCAGGTAAATATTATATAAAATTATATTTTGTAAATAATTACTAGAAATAAAAATTAATCTCATCGCACTATATAAACTTTATTATTAACATAAATAATTTATAAAATCAAGTAATAAATTAATAACTTAAAATTTATATTAAATAATATATACATTTATACATACCTATAAATATATATATATAATATTAAAATGATAATTAATTATTTTTAAAACATGAATGCAAGTTTAACAATTGCGTAAAAAGGTACTTAAAATATACATATAGGCATCTTATGCGTGGCGTAGGGAGGTCAAAATTGCGTAACAATGATAAAAGAAAAATACTATATTATTCTTCACAGGTTCTGAGAGTAAATTGTAAACTTCATGTAATCCGATCATTAAAGAGTGTTGCTAGATGTCATCCTAGGTTGTAAATTGATATGATCAATTTACTACCGACTTAATAATGAACTTATAAGGTCACACACTAACAAGTATTTCCATATTTGTTAATGAAATAATTATTTTATTATTTATCTTAATAATTGAATTAAATAATTTAATTAGTTAAATAAATAAATAAATTATTAGTCCAAATGGAAAATTATTATGTTCTTTGCTAGCACAGAGAATATAATTAATATTGTGTCACACCTTAGAGTGGAGTTGCTAGCGTGCGCCTTTGGCTGATATGGCGAGAGGAGGACCTAGGAAGGATAAGAACAAGGATCAATAGGGGTATTTCACGACGAATGGTAAGTAAAAGCAGGAGTGGGGAAAAACCCCCTCAACAGGGAGGGTTAACAGATCTGCCACCTTACTCCTGTGGTTGATAATATGGCAAGGATATAAACGAGAATCCAAGTTAGGAGTACTATACCATGAAGCTCAGTGAAACCTAGCTCAATCAGTCCAATAAAGACATTAGTGAGTGGGGAAAAGACACAAGGGTAAAAAAGGATGAAGCAAAAAGATCTAATACCGAAGAATATGGGAGTAACATAAAGTCCAAAGGAGGAGAATCGACCCTAGTATCATAAGTATAAGCTAAATAGGTGATATACCTTTTCTCAATATGTTGATCCTTCAGAAATGAAATTACCTTCCTCAAGCAAGGACCAAAAGTCCCTGCCACTTCAAGTTTGGATTACCCAACATATCTAAAGTCGTCGTCTTGGTGAAGTAATCTAGAACTGCATGATGGGGATAAATTCAATCCATCCCAAATATGATTTTAAAATTTATCATGTCCAATATAATTAAGTCTATCCATGTATCATAGCCCTTTAAGATCACAATATAAGATCAATGCACCCGATCCACCACTAACAAATCACCCACGGTTTTAGAAATACATATAAGCATAGAAAGAGAACCATATGGTATGTCTAAACCCAAAATGAAATATATACACACATAGGAGAAAGTAGAATCAGGGTCAAAAAAAATTATAGCAGGTCGATGGCATTATGATGGAATAATGTCTATTTAACTACATCAGAGACCTTAACTATATGGGAAACCTGGAAAAGTGTAAAAATGAGTTATACCACCCTTAACCTGTGTACCTTCTTAGCTACCACCTCAACTACCACCTTAGACTGTCTGAGAACTTCCATGAACTCTAGCTAGTTGTCTTACTATTCTATGAGGAGCCTGAGAACCCTGATGATGTGTCCTCAGCCTGATATGAGGGAAATCCCTCTTAATATGGCCCGGTTCACCACACTCATTACATGTTCTGAAGAATTTATTCCAAGGCACCTACCAATGTGAATTAGGGGTGGGTGGTTCAGCTTTTTGGTTCGATTTTTATAAAATTCAGTTTAGGTTTTTCGTTGTTCGGTTATTAAGGTGAATATACCAAATACTGAACCGAATTAATTCGGTTCGGTTTATTTAATTCGAGTTTTTTGGTGTTTGGGCTTGATTGATGAGCTTTTTTCCTGATTGTAAGATGGGCTACTTTTTTAAATTAAAAATGGACTATTTTAATTTTTATGTTTTCTAATTTAAAATGGACTATTTTTAACTATAAATCATATCGTTATTAATATCAATTTATAAAATTGGTACTTAAATTCATTATATCATTAATCATTATCATTCCTACTCAAATGAAAGGTAGGTGAAGTGCTAACTGGTAGTGGCACAACCCAAGTCTATGGCATGATGTCAAAATAGTATTGTATATATGCACATTTAAATGACAGTTTGGTAATTATCTCTTATTCTCTCGAAGAGCTAAATTGTATCACGATATCGATTTTCCCGGTTTAAAGCATTAAGAAATGAATTCCATGTGTATACATCAGGTGCATGACCTAACGATTTCATCAGATCATAAATCGCAAATGCAGGCTTGACTTTGCCAGCTTTTCCAAGTGAGTTGATCACTGCGTGCATGCTCTTGCATTTGGCTTAAGCTCACTGTCCAACATACATTGCAAGATATTTAATCCAATATCATACTTACCCTTCCTACTGTATGTTCCAATAATAGCATGCATTGGCTTACGCCTTACACAATAGCACACAAATTGTATTGGCTTATGCACAAATTGTACATTGCTGCCAGCAGTCTGCTCGTACTGGGGACTGCTTAAGGCTTAAGCAGTCTTGCACATTAATCTGTTTAGCAGACAACTCTCAACAACAACAAAAATATGCAATTTACATCCATCACAAGCCACATCTCAAATTCATCATCAAACTCAACATTTTAAGTCTAAAATCACCAAAAGACCAAATTCAACCAAATAGAAAATATTTGCATAATCGTAGTCACAACTCACAAACTACATCTTAAATCCATCATCAAACTCAATACCATTAAATAGTAGCAATCACATATTAAGTGTTAAAATCACCAAAAAACCAAATTCAACCATAAGTTTAAATACAAAGGCGACTCTCTTGATAGAGACGATGCTCAAGACACCTCTCTACNGACATTCCGATTCTTAGAAAGAGCCACTATATTACTTGCACGACCTGTACAAGGCGACTCTCTTGATAGAGACGATGCTCAAGACACCTCTCTACATGCTTCAACAAGTGTCTTGTGCCATACTTTTTTGGATCATAATTAAAGATCGCTCCACATCTCAAGCTCGTGCACCTTACATTATGTCCTTCTTCATTATTTTGAACCACCACAAAGTGTTCCCAAACAGGTGAGCTAGCTTTAGGAGGCATAATTGAAATTGAACGTTGAACCTAATAAAAAGTAAGATAACATCAAGAATTAGAATATAACTTTTAAGATAAAAAATAATAATACAAAAATATATCATCAATGAGACAATGACTGATGTGTCGTGGTTTTACGTCGCTTTTGTAATACCCCGAAAGCTCCTAAGATCAGACTCGAGGGTAATCTGCACAGGCCACAGAACGACTCGTGAGGTGACTCGTCAGGTCACCCAATGAATCATTAAGTGACTCTTTAAGGGGTATTAGGCTGGTAAGTAGTCATTTTCAGGAGGTCACCGCGGATGGTATAACGACTTGTTGTTTGACACAACAAGTCGTTAGGGTACCCGATATATGCCGAGGAAATTGCAAACTAGGAGACTTAACAAGATACCGAATGAGTCGTGGTGTCACCTCACCACTCGTCAAGCTGGTTGTTGTCGGGATGGCTGAGATTTAAGGATGGGACTTTTAGTGGTGACAACCATAGGAGGTAACAAGTCATCTTCCCTGTTTATGACTCATCATGTCAGTCGTTAGTTAAAGAAGTTTAGTAAGAGAAGATTTTTCCAATAAAGCTAACGAGTCAGGACCACGAGTCGTTAGTAGTCCCAATGACTCATTAGGACTAGCAGTATTGTAACACCCCCAAAAGTTCCCAAGATTTAAACCAGTAATTTGAAATGAGCTCAACAGAAAAATCTGCAAAAGTGCCTCAGAACGATTCATCTAACAAGTCGTTATAGGAACTAACGGGTCGTTGGATGAGTCGTGGAAGTGCTTTGAGAAGTTGACTTCCTATGGATATGACCACAAGTCGTGGTTAGTCCCCACGACTCTTTAGGTAATTCGTGGGACGGGGTGATTGAGAAATGGAAGGAAAGGTCGGTGTACCTAACGGAAGGACCCCATGAGTCGTGGTCAGTCACCATAATTCATTGGATGAGTCGTGGTCAGCTAGATAAACATTATTTGAGAGTTGAGGCAGTGTACCTGATGAGTGGTAACCACGAGTCCTGGTCACCAAGTCACGAATCGTTGAGTCTCCTGTCACGAGTCCCAGACGACTACTAAGCAGTGAACCTGACGAATGATGCCACGAGTTGTGTCCCATGGTAACGAGTCGTTAGGCACCTCGTAGTGACCATCAGTGTATTGCAGGCAGTGCACCTCACGAGTGTGACCATGAGTCTTGGTAACTGACCACGACCTGTTAGGTCACCTGTGAGGATTGACGATCAGTTTTTCCTTGTGAGTTTTCAAGGGTCTTTCAGTAATTTCCTGTCACACCCCATAACTGGGGGGGAGGGCGCGACTGGCTCTCCATAACTGACTGACTAGGAAGCCGGCTATATGACATCTATAACTGTAACACTTAGGCTGTCCAGGCCACCTGTCACAATCAACTGGAGTACAAACTAGACCCATGATGTCTCAACAATACAGGGTAAACAATTGAAATGCAAACAAGGGTATGAGTATACTAAACTAAACAACAAAAAGTCGACAAGGCCACAAACTGAACCATTGTACACACTAAGTCCACAAAGCCTCTAAAGAGTAAACTGACCGATGATCGGAACAGGGCTCCGACCTACCCATAACTGCATCTCAAAACTCTAACTGAAACCAAACCAATCTTAGCTCTAGAAAGAAAGGAGCATACCGACACATCCACTAATCTCACGAACTGCTACTGCAACTAGCAATCCCGACCTCTACCTGCACCTGCGGCACGAACGCAGGTCCCCAGGTGAAGGGACGTCAGTACGAATGAAATGTACTTGTATGTAAGGCAAAAAATTGTAATTATGTAAGATAACAATGATAACTGAGCCAGAAATAAGGAATAGTAACAACCTGGAATCTTGGAAACTGAAATCTTATAATAAGTCAATACTGAAGTGCAAATGCAACCAAGTAATGCACAAGAAAAACTATAACTGTAATGTTGGCAGCCAACCGACCATAAAAATCATATAAAAATTCCTCCAGCCGGTGTACCATACCAAGGTAAAATAAAATATCTCCAGTCGGTGTACCATACCGG
>JACEIK010003755.1:102591-113681 GCA_018107945.1 Datura stramonium | reverse complement strand
GTAGTCCAGTCCCTGTGGGATCGATACTTAGCTTACTTGAGCCACTTACTACTTGTTCGACCACGTGCACTTGCGTGTAGTCATCCAGACAGCCGAACAACTTGTAGTTTGTTCAAATATTTTCAAATATTATGAACCAGTTTTACTTCTGTCAAAGTATTTAGATATTTCCTTAAACTTACACTATATATAGTTGCATGATACTCAGAGTTCCAATGTATGATAGGCCAGGGGTTGACTTGGGGTTACTTGTAACTCCAAGTTTCGTGTTTCTTCTAGGGTGTAAACTCAGGGCGTAAAAAATTTGGTATCAGATCCACTAGGTTCAGAGTATCCTTGGATTTTTGAAAGCCACATCGAGTAGAGTCCTCTTCATGGGTGTGAAGCGTGTCACACTTATGACGGGGAGGCTACGAGATGTTATTAGGAAAAATTTCCTTTATTTCATACTCCTTATCATGCGTTGAAATTCAGTTCCAGAATCATTATTCTAACTTGTGCTCTATTTTATTTCAGTGAATCATGCCTTCGCGATGTGGTAACGGAAGAAAGGTCGGTAATGCTCACTAACCTGCCCCACTAGCCCAGGCAGACCCTCAAAATGACTCGGAGTCTACCGCAGAATTTAGGGCGGCTATTCAGCTGCTCGCCCAAACTGTTACCAACCAGGTGAACCAGAAGGTGGTTCCAATCAACAATAATGGTTCTGCAGTAGCTGCCCGAGTGCGGGACTTCACTCGGATTAACCATCCGGATTTTCATGGATCTAAGGTAGGAGAGGACCCACAAGAATTTGTGGATGAGGTTAAAAGTATCACCTGAATTATGGGTGTCAGTCCCTCAGAGAGTGCCGACTTGGCTGCCTACCAGCTGAATGGGGTAGCCCAAGTCTGATGCGAGCAGTGAAAGGAGGGGAGGCCAGCGGAAGCAGGACTGGTAGAATAGGAGGAGTTCACTACAACCTTCTTGGATAGATTCTTCCCTTGGGAGCTTAGGGAGGCAAAGGTAGCAATGTTCATGAACCTGAGACAGGGAAACCGGATAGTAGAAAAGTATGCTCTAGAGTTCACCAGGTTATCCAAACATGCTCCAGAGATGGTGGCCGAGCCAAGGGCTCGCATGCTGAAATTTGTAAATGGGGTATCGAACCTGGTCCTCAAAGAGTGCAGGACAACAATGCTGATCAAAGATATCGACCTCTCCAGCCTGATTGCCTATGCTTAGCAGATTGAGGCTGAAAAACTGAGGGATATGGAACAAAAGAACAAGCGGGAAAGGACTGGCCAATTAGATTATGGCCACCAGAGGTCTGGCGGTAGCAGCTGCCCACAACAGCAGCAGCAACAACAACAATAGAGGGCTCCAACACGTAGCGTAACCAACGCCCCTACCTTTCGGTCCCATTAGGATCGGAGGGGTGGAGCATCTGGCTCTTAGTCTCAAAGCTACAGTGCCGGTAAAATGTATCCAGCTGTCCCAAGTGCAACAAGAACCACCCAGGAGAGTGTCTTTAGGGTTGAAAGGGTTGTTTTGGTTGTGGGCAGCTTGGGCATCAGCTTAAGGAATGCCCATCAGCAGGATGGGGGAGATCACAGTCCACTACCTCAGCAGCTCCAGCAGGCCAACCAGCTCATGTTAGCACACATCAGTTACAAAGGGCGGTCAATGCCAAAACCATTTTTATGCATTATCATCTCATCAAGATCAGGAGAACTCACCGGATATGGTCGCGGGTATGTTACATCTTTTCTACCTAGATGTATATGCCCTACTTTATTCGAGGGCCACACTATCATTCATGACTCCCTACGTAGCAGTCCAGTTCGAGATCAGTCCAGATATCCTCTCATAACTATTTTCAGTCTCCACCCCAGTTACTGCCCAATCTCAGTATTCAATAAATTCATTCCAGCTGACCTTGTAGAGTTATACATGGTCGAATTCGACCTCATTCTTTGCATGGATTGGTTACACTCTGGTTATGCCTCAGTCGACTGCATAACTAGGGTCTTCAGGTTTCAATTCCCTAATGAGCCAGCTCTAGAATGGCCTGGCAGTAGTTCAGCGCCTAAGGGTAGGTTTATTTCCTACCTTAAGTCCAAGAAGCTTATATCTAAGGTTTGTATTTACCATCTAGTTCGGGTCAAGGATTCCAACTCTAAGACCCCAACTATCCAGTCAGTCCCTGTTGTTAGCGAATTTCCAAATGTGTTCCCCGAAGATCTTTCTGGAGTTCCTCCTAAACAAGAAATTGACTTCGGTATAAACCTTATTCCAGATACTTCGCCCATCTCCATCCCTCCTTATAGAATGACTCCAGCTGAACTTAAGGAATTGAAGGAGCAGCTAAAAGATCTTCTTGATAAGTGTTTTATCAGACCCAACATCTCTCCCTGGGGTGCTCCAGTGCTATTCGTGCGAAATAAAGACGGTACCCTCAGAATGTGCATCGATTACCGCTAGTTGAATAAGGTCACAACCAAGAACAAGCATCCCGTACCTAGAATTGATGACCTGTTCAACCAACTTCAGGGCGCCAGCTGTTTCTCCAAAATAGATCTCAGGTCAGGGTATCACCAGCTAAGGGTCAGAGAGTGTGACATACCGAAAACAACTTTCAAGACTCGGTATGGTCACTATGAATTTTTGGTTCTGTCCTTCGGACTAACTAATGTCCCTGCAGCTTTTATGGACCTAATAAACAGAGTCTTCAAGCAGTGTCTGGATATGTTCGTCATTGTATTTATTGATGACATTCTTGTATACTCCAGAAATAAGGAAGAGCATGCTAATCACCTAAGGATAGTGCTTCAGACACTCAGAGACTTCCAGTTGTTCACCAAGTTAAGCAAGTTCGAGTTTTGGTTGAAGTCGGTGACTTTCCTAGGTCACGTGGTCTCGGGTGAGGGTATTCAGGTTGATCCTCAAAAGATAGCAGTCGTGAAAGACTGGCCCATACCTACCTCCTGAAGTGAAATCAGAAGTTTCTTGAGTTTGGCCGATTATTACCGACTCTTTGTGGAAGGCTTTTCTTCCATAACATCTCCTCTAACTAGGCTGACTCAGAACAAGGTGAAATTTTAGTAGTCAGATGCGTGTGAGAAGAGTTTTCAGGAGTTAAAACTCAACTCACTACTGCTCATGTGTTGACCCTACCAGAAGGATCATATGGGTTTATAGTATATTGCGACGCTTCCAGAGTTGGACTCGGTTGCATTATGATGCAGCGGGGGAAAGTGATAGCCTACGCCTCCAAACAGCTCAAGGTTCATGAGAAGAATTATCCAACTCATAACTTGGAGTTGGCAGCGGTGGTGTTTGAGCTGAAAATATGGAGACATTATCTGTACGGGGCTCACGTTGATGTTTTCATCGATCAAAGAGCCTTCAGTATGTATTCAGTCAAAAGGACCTAAATCTCTGTTAGAGAAGGTGGTTAGAGCTCCTGATGGATTATGACATGAGTCCACTATATCACCCGGGAAAAGCCAATGTGGTGGCTGATGCCCTAAGCAAAGTGTCTATGGGTAGCGTGGCTTATGTTGAGGAAGGAAAAAAGGAATTGGCGAAGGATGTTCATAGACTAGCTCGGTTAGGGGTGCAGTTGGTTTACTCAGTCGAGGGTAAAGTGGTGATGCAAAGCGGGTCAGATTCCTCTTTGGTTGTTGAAGTTAAGTCCAAACAGGATGAAGATCCCATTTTACTTAAACCTAAGGAAGCGGTTCTCAGGAAAGAGGTTGAGGCTTTCTCCAAAGAGGGAGATGGTGTGCTCTGTTACCAGGGTAGATTGTGTGTACCGGACGTCGGTGACTTTAGACAGCAGATATTGGCTGAAGCACACAGCTTGAGGTACTCAATCCACGTAGGTGCTACTAAGATGTACCATGATTTTCGAGATATTTACCGGTGGAACGACATGAAGAGAGAATCACTGAATTCGTAGCTAAGTTCCTGAACTGCCAGCAAGTCAAGGTAGAGCACCAGAGACCGGGAGGTATGACCTAGGATATTAGCATACCTACGTGGAAGTGGGAAGAAGTAAATATGGAATTTATTACGGGTTTACCTTGAACTCGTCGACAACATGATTCTATCCGAGTAGTAGTAGACCATATGACTAAGTCAGCACATTTTCTTCCAGTTAAAACTACATATTCAGTTGAGGACTATGCTAGACTTTATATCCGGGAGTTGGGCAGGCTTCATGGGGTGCCATTATCCATCATCTCAGACAGAGGTACCCAGTTCACCTCACATTTCTTGAAGTCTTTTTAGAAGGGACTTGGTACCCAAGGTTAAGCTCAACACATCTTTTTACTCACAGACAGATGTGAAAGCTGAGCAGACTATTCAGACCCTAGAAGATACGTTGAGAGCGTGCGCGATCAATTTCAAAGGCAGTTGGGATGACCACTTGCCTCTTATCGAATTTTCATACAATAATAGTTATCACTCCAGTATCCAGATGGCCTCGTTTGAGGCATTGTATGGTAGAAGTTGCAGGTCTCCTATTGGATGGTTTGAGGTTGGTGAAGCTACTATAATCAGACCAGACTCAGTTCATAAAGCTTTACAGAAGGTACAACTCACTAGAGAAAGATTGAAAACAGCTCAGAGCCGTCAGAAATCTTATGCTGATGTGAGGAGAATATAATTGGAGTTCGCTATGGATGACTGGGTCTATCTGAAAATTTCACCCATGAAAGGGGTGATGAGGTTTGGGAAGAAGGGAAAGCTCAGTCCGAGATATGTGGGACCCTATAAACTTCTGAGGCGAATTGATAAAGTAGCTTATGAGATGGAATTACCTTCAGAGTTGGCTTATGTGCACCCAATATTCCATGTGTCACTATTTAAGAAGTGCATTGGTGATCCAACTTCAATTGTGCCATTGGACAGTGTGGTAGTAAAAGATAGTCTCTTATACGAGGAGGTCCTAGTCCAGATCCTTGACCGTCAGGTTCATAAGCTGAGGAACAAGGAGGTAGATTTAGTCATGGTCTTATGGAAAAATCAGCATGTAGAAGGAGCTATGTGGGAATCCAAAGCAGATATGATGGATAGATACCCACACTTGTTCCCTTCCAGTTCAGTTCCGGTTTCAGGTACTAAATTCCTCCCTAGTACTCTATTCAGTCCCATACTCACCAGCTTTATTTAGATTTTCTATGTGCATTGTAGTTGCATCAGGTCTTTTAGTACGGTGAAGTCAGTTCATAGTCAGTTACTCCTTCAGAAACTAGCTCATAGTCTCAGTCTAGGAATCTCATCTCTTTTCCTAATTTTTTAGCAGTTTTAGTCTTCATTCGAGGATGAATGATCCCAAGGGGGGAGAAATTGTAATACCCCTAAAAGTTCCCATGATTTAAACCAGGAATTTGAAATGAGTTCAGCAAAAAAATCTGCAAAAATGGCTCAAAAGGACTCATCTAACGGGTCATTTGATGAGTCTTGGGAAGTTGACTCCCCATGGATATGACCACGAGTCGTGGTCAAAATCCACTACTCGCTAGGTCAGTCGTGGGAATGGGTGATTGAGAAAAGGAAGGAAGGGTCAATGTACCTAACGGAAGGACCCAACTTTCGTGGTCAGTCACCATGATTCGTAGGATGAGTCATGGTCAGCTAGATAAAATTATTTGGGAGTTGAGGCAGTGTACCTGACGAGTGGTGACCACGATTTATGGTAACCAAGTCATGAATCATTGAGTCTCCCGTCACGAGCCCCGGAGGACTGCTAAGTAATGAACCTAACGAATGATGCCACAAGTCGTGGCCCATGGTAACGAGTCGTTAGGTCCCTCGTGGTGACCATCAGTGTATTGCAAGCAGTGCACCTCACGAGTGTGACTATGAGTCGTGGTCACTGACTACGACCCGTTAGGTCACCGGTGAGGACTGACGATCAGTTTTCCCTTGTGAGTTTTCAAGGGTCTTTCAGTAATTTCCTACCCTCCTAAACTTTAAACTACATTGTTTTAAGCATATTTTCAGACTTATTAGGGGGATTAAGCGGTTTCTTTTCTCATTCCCCCTCAGACCTTCAGAAAATAGATCGTAGAACTTCTCTTAGAGTTTTCTTTTCAGAGAAAGAGCTAGGGAAACCTTTTTTCCTCAGTTTGTCAAGGAATTCTTTGGGATTTTTCACCAGGTATGTGGAAATTCAACAAGGAAATAGTTCTTCCCTTGTGTCCCCAAATTCCTCCCTATTTCTCTCTATCAATGGTAGCCCTGAAATTACTGAATGTCAAGAAATTTCTAGTCATACTTCGTCTAAATCATGTGAAATATTATACCATGTGAATATTAGATATTTTCCATCAGTTTGTGACCAAAATGATATTAAATCTTGTTTAGTGAAATTTAGCCCTATTTCTTGAGCTAGAAAATCTTGAAATTTGCATTAGTGATGGAATATCGAATCCTAGCTTGATTTTATCAGTGTCAAAAACTCCCATGTTGTTAGTAGCATTGAATATCAATAAGAATATTGTCAATTCAGTTTTAGTAAGAATGTTATAATTCTCAGTGTCAGTTAGAAAATGTCAGCTGATCAGTTTGACTATAGAATTTCCTGAGGTGTCAGTAATACCTCCCAGTTATTAGAATCAGATTCATAATTTTATTTTATTGGTCCACTAGGCGGTCATGAAACTTTAGATAGATAGCTCTGACTAGCCATCGGACCCCAGTTTCAGATTTTAATTTTGCTCTGTAGATAGTTATGATGCTTCCAGATTAGCAGCTTTGACCAGTCTTAGAACCCAGTTTCAGAATCTGGTATGATAAGACTCTCAGGGTGCTTTTAGATATGTATACCTTACTAGTCTTAGGTCCTAGTTTCAAGCTATCAGCTTAGTATTCAGTCTAGGACTATCTAGTGGGAGTAGGACTTAGCACCGATTGGATCGGGGTTCCAGCGGACCCAGTTCCCAAAATTACGTTGCCAGCATAGGTTATAGTATTTATTGGCCTGATTGGCCCCAAACTCTTGGAATCACCCAGTTCATGCCTTTATACCCTGGCAAGGTATATTGGGTCCTACCGATGGGGTGTATACATTGGACTCCACATCTAGCTCACGTGGTTATATGTCGGTTATGGACTCTTCCACTAGTCAATTCAGTCCAGTTTCAGTTCAGTTTAGATCAGTATTCCAGACTTAGAACATGCTTTGACCATCAGACAGGGTCTTTTAGACCACCTCAGTATTTCAGTTATTCATTTCAGTAGCTTTATTTGGTCATTGCATGTCCTTTTAGTTCAGCATTTTCCTTTTTATTTATTCCATTGTGTTATGTTTCACTCACTTATTCAGTACATTCAAAGTACTGATGCATACTTTTATGTTGTATCGTTTTATGATACCGCTGCAGGATCTCAATCTCAGCCTCGTTAGCCAAAGGCTCCTGGAAGACCTAAGCTATTCTTGTTGGTGAGTCCTCATTCTTCGAGGATGGAGATTAATTACTTCAGTTATATTATCTTTTCTTCTACTTAGATTTGGAGTTAGCTGAGGGCTTATCCCAGCAACTCATCAGTCATAGTGGCTTTCAAACACAGATTTTGTTTTTTTCAGATTTGTAGTTTGTTCAAATATTTTTAAATATTATGAATTAGTTTTATTTCTCTCAAAGTGTTTAGATTTTCCCCGAACTTCCACTATATATAGTTGTATGTTACTCAGAATTCCAATGTATGATAGACTAGGGGTTGACTTGGGGTTAATTGTAACTCCAAGTTCCGTGTTCCGTCCAGGGTATAAACTCAGGACGTGGCAAGTATTAATTTTCCTGCGAAATTAGTAAGGGTGTTTTCATAATTCCAAAGCTCCTAAGCCCTAAACTACGTTGTTTTAAGCTTTGAAAGAGGTGTATTAAGAGGGTTTAAGACTATTCTAACCATTCCCCTCCCATGTTGCAAGCCAGACCTCTCCATTGAAGATCAAGCCTAGAACCCTCCAAATTCTTCTCAAATCCTTTGTGCTTTCTAGGGCAAGTGTAGATTTAGTTCTTCCAGGTATGTGAGGCCGTGAATAAGGGATCCTTTCACTCTCATGGTCATAATTCTCCTCAATTCTATGACATCAAATTCTAGATCAAGTTCATGATCCTATGGGGTTTTATCCTAATTTTATGAAATTCTCTATGAATTATTTATGGGTCTCCCTTCATGTTTCAAAATATGTTTAAAATTCATGGGCAGATTTTATATCTACTTTGATTATAAATTCATGAGTTCAAGTTTTAGAAGATTTTGCCTAATTATGAAAGTTCATGAAAAAGTCTAATTTATGATTGATGATTTCAAGTATATGAAGTATCTAGCGTGTATGTATGTTTACAAATTACCCATGTATGAATCTATGATATTGACTTATCAAGTCTATTTCAAGTATGCATGATTTTAAGATTTGGGCAAGCCCACTCAAGTTAAGTATGTTTTTCATGATTTATCCAAGGCTAATAAGATCAACTTATCATATGTTTTTGGTATGGATTGGTTGCATGCATATTATGCCTTAGTGAATTGTAGAACCCGTATGGTAGAGTTTTGATTTTCGGCGAGCCAGTCCTAGAATGAAAGGGTAGTTCAGCAGTGCCTGTAGGTTGCTTTGTTTCTTACCTTATGGTCAGAAAGATGATTTCCAAGTGTTGCGTGTACCATCTAGTTTGAGTTAAGGATGCTAAATTCGAGACCCCAACTCTTTAGTCTGTCCCTGTTGTATGTAAGTATCCGGAGGTTTTCCCAGATGATCTACCAAGAGTCCCTCTCGAGCGGGAGATTGACTTTGGTATTGACCTTCTTCCCGATACACAACCTATATCTATTCCTATATACAAAAGGGCTCGAGCTGAGATAAAGGAGTTGAAAGAACAGTTGAAGGACCTCTTGGATAAGGTCTTCATCAGGCCTAGCAATTCCCCGTGGGTGCACTAGTTCATTTTGTTCGAAAGAAGGATGGGTCTCTTCATATGTGCATTGACTACTGACAGTTGAACGAGGTTACGATAAAGAATAAGTATCCCCTCCCCAGGATTGATGACTTGTTTGAACAACTTCAGGGTGCCAAGTGCTTCTCAAAGACAGACCTCACATACGGATATCACCAGCTCAGAGTTAGGCAGAGTGACATTCCGAAGACAGCTTTTTGAACTCGGTATGGTCACTATGAGTTTGTGGTTATGTCTTTTGGACTAACGAAAGCTCCTGCATTTTTTATGGATCTGATGAACGGGATCTTCAAGCCATATTTGGATATATTCGTGATTATCTTCATAAAGAACATTCTCATATACTCTCGGAGCGAGGAGGAGCATGCCGCTGATTTAAGGATTATGCTACAGACTCTCAAGGATCGCCAGTTGTTTGCTAAATTCAGCAAGTGTGAGTTTTGGTTGGACTCAATAGCATTTTTGGGTCATGTGGTGTCGAGTGAGAGTGTGCAGGTGGACTCTTAAAAGATAGAGCTGTAAAGAATTGGCCTAGACCAGTTAATCCTTTGGATATAAGGAGTTTCTTGGGTTTAGCTGGATATTACAGGAGGTTTGTTGAAGAATTTTCATCCATTGCAGCACGGTTGACTAAGTTAACCCCTAACCTAGAAGAAAGTCAAATTTCAGTGGTCGGATGCTTGTGAGAAGAGTTTTCAAGAGTTAAAGACTCGACTCACTTCTTCCCCAGTATTGACCCTACTCGAGGGCACAAATGGATTTGTTGTGTATTGTGATGCCTCTAGGATTGGTCTCGGATGTGTATTAATGTGAATGGTAAGGTCATCAAGTATGCCTCTAGACAGCTTAGGACTCGAGAGAAGAATTACCCGACGCATGACCTGGAATTGATAGCGGTGGTGTTCGCATTGATGATTTGGAGACACTATTTGTATGGGGTCCATGTGGATGTGTTTATGAATCACAAGAGCTTACAGTATGTGTTCACTCAGAAGGATTTGAATTTGCAACAAAGAAGATGGTTAGAGCTACTCAAGGACTATAACATGAGTGTCCTTTATCATCCAGGCAAGGCCAACATAGTGGCAGATGTCCTTAGCAGGCTGTCCATGGAGAATGTTGCCAATATAGTGGCAGATGTCCTTAGCAGGCTGTCCATGGAGAGTGTTTCTTATGTGGAGGATGGAAGGAAGGAGTTGGTGAAGGATGTGCATCGTCTTGCACAATTAGGGTTTCGCCTTATTGATTCGATAGATGGTGGTTTCATTGTTCAAAATGGGTCAGAATCTTCCTTGGTGACCGAGGTCAAGGCTAGACAAGATGAGGATCCTATTTTGGTGAAGTTAAAAGAAACGGTTAAAAATCAGAAGGTGGAGGTTTTCTCCCAAAGGGGAGATGGTGTACTTTGTTATCAAGGTCATTTATATGTTTCGGATGTCGACGATTTGAGAGAGTGGATGTCGCATGAGGCCCATAGTTCCCGATATTAGGGTTGCCTCGTACACGTCGACAATACAACTCTATTTGGGTGGTGGTGGACAGGTTGACTAAAACAGCTCATTTCCTACCGGTCAAGACTACCGGTTTAACTGAGGACTATGCTAGATTATATATTCGGGAGTTAATTCAGTTGCATAGAGTTCCCTGATCGACTCTTCCCACCTACCGCAAGCGTACAGGTCGTGCAAGTAATATAGTGGCTCTTTTTAAGAATCGGAATGTCGAACCCACAGGGACTGGACCCATTCCGCTAACTATCTAGTTCGACTGAGATATTAAATACCAAAAATGTTGATTATAGAAGTTTTCGAGGGAGATTAATTAAGTCTAATTGTGGTCAACGAAATATTTTGAATTCACTCTAGGAGCAACATAGAGTTAAAACCAGATAATCATGCGCTATTATGATTTGCAATGGTTTAAGTATGAAACTATAAATTGTTGTCTCACATAATTAGAATTGCATGTTCATGGCCTTTCGAGCCTCTAAACACGACAAACTAGCCTCACTCCTTCGTTGAGACCGAGGATGCTAGTTCTAGTTCGTGGGCAATTAATTACGTGGATGTGGTTTATGTGGACATGATTAGGGACTCTCGTACACCTAATCATTCAACTCAACTTAGCCTCACAACT